>JARYHS010008075.1:146353380-146413295 GCA_031002005.1 Vandiemenella viatica
TGTGATATTAGCCTCGAGTCCCATCGTGCACTATGGTGGTTACATGTCGGTAGCTGTGAATCAAAATTCTTTACAAACATGAACGAAGTCGTAGGCACCAGCTAGTGAGGTATAAATTCTTACTGTAACTTTCAAATTACGTCTGCTATCATGAAAGGACTGTTTATTGTGTAGTTTCAACCATGTGTTTACCTAGTCACAAAGTTTGTCCTCTTTACTGAAATTTCTAGACCCTAAGTGTCCAATCTCGTTTTACTTGTAATTTATTTCTGCAGCTCTGAAAATGAATGTGAGAAAATATATTCCGAAATCAGAAAAATCCAATGTATTACTTACGGTGACTTCTTACGTTGAGTGAATTCTACCTCCTGACATTTTTTCTAACTCTTAAAATGCTTGAAAATTCTTTTGAAAGTTGTTTGGTATAGGTTTTACGTGTGTTTGTTTCTTCCTGTTTTTCCTGTCCCTCTACCTTATGGACGAACACACGGATAATACTCCTCTCAGGAACTGAATTTTGGCGTTCGATGGGTGGTACTATGGCGCGCTGATCGGCGCACCAAACTTCAGGGTGGGAACAGGGTGACTGACCTTTTAGCGTGGTCTATATGCCATACTGACTTCCACAGCTGCGTCCTGCAATTCCTAAATAATGAAATACACTGCTTGGCTCATTCTCGCTACCGCAAATTGAAATTCTTAATTCTACTTAACACTGTATCTTCAAGTTCCTACTTATAGTTTTTTTTAACACTTTACCTCATGTATATGCCTTGTGGCATCACAAGGGGTAGGGGGTTGGGGAGGGGGGCACCTACAGTTATGTGTGAATAGAGAAATTGTTATAGTCCACAAGCGAGTACTGTGGAATTTCTGTAATAGATATTTATCAGGTTTGTATATTCATGATACCATATCCCGCGTCAGATTTAAGAGGCCTGTCAAAGGGCAGACATGAGTCAGAAGGAAGTGTGTTGATCCGTGCTGCGAAGAAACATTCCGAAATGAGCCACGCACATCTTGCTAAATTGATTACTTCCGACAGTCTCCGTAGTTCCCAGAGTTAAACATTTAGTGAAATATGTTCTACAAGTGTATGTGTGAACACTCCTCGATGGCATGCGTGCAAAACATATTAGGTTCTAAGTTTCAGAGACAGAATTTGGTTAATGATCACAGCTACTCGCCAAAAAAGTGTGGGAGATTTCCGCTAACAATTTCCAATAATGGTGATAAGTGGAGAATATTAGAGCCCGGGGAGTGACGAGTGATCGAACACAAGAACAGCATAGCAGATCAAGCCAGGACAACTCAAGCAGCTGAGTGGTGTGCATTATATGAGAACGATCTGTTTGCCTGTAAAATGCTTTGAACGAGTTGCTGCTGGTTAAACAACTTGGAGGCAGACATTATCCGCTGCATTTTATTTGGAAGTTTCTGGATCCACTTACGGTTGACAACAGATGTCTCCATGCTGAATATCAGCAGGCATAAATCTTTCTCAAACTATTCACAATGTACTACTGATTTAAAACTATCGATGGTCATATTTGATAACTTACTTGATATTAATACACTGCTTTTTGCGAACATAGGAGGATATATGGAACAGAGGAACCACAATATCTGATTAAAAATTGGAGAGAGATGTCGTGCACGTAAGCCTACTCAGCACACTTTTTCATGACCCGACTGTTTAATGTTACACCACGTTCCATCGGCGCAGAGCCATCAAACGAAGTGGAAACGTACAATTAAGAGTCGTTATGCCTCGTCGACGTCAAAGGGCGCAACATCAGCATGTGATTGAGTCCGAACGTGGCACCTTAATTGGTCTCTTTGTGACAGGCTTATCGAACTGTGACATTGCAGCTCCTATAGGGAGTGGGCAGTGATGCGTGTGTGTAACCAGTGAATAGAGCGACGACCGGGTACTGGACGGGATGACCGCCATCTTATCCACATCGTCGTACCAGACAAAACAGTTTAGTCTACAGTATTGGCTCTACGTTGGAGCACAGCTACGGATCTACATCGATACTTGAAGGCCTTCCGCTGAAGACTGGGCTGGTGGCGAGCATATGTGCTGTTGGCTTCCATCGATCAGAAATCACCAACGCCTCAGACAGCAACGGCACTTGAACGCCATCACTGGAGTTCTGAGTGGCAAAATGTGGTGTTTTCGGACTACTCCCGCTTTATCTTGTTCTACAGTGATGACCGTGTACGTGTTGGACGCTACCGTGGTGAATGCAGTCGGACAGACTGCATTATTGAGCAGCATAGCAGACAAAAGCCAATGTTAACGGTTGGGACGATTTCGTCTTCTATGTATTGAGTACAATATGAACAACAATCGCTACATCATGGAGGTTTTAGTGCCCAAGGCACTGCCCTCTTGCAGGCAGTTCCACCTATCATATTTCAGCACGACAATTCCTGGCCACATGTGGCGAGAAATGTACAATCCTTCTTCGAAGAACGACAGGCGTCACTCACTACATTCCTGGCCTTCACCTCCACCTTTTATGTCGCCCATATTGTTTGGAATATAATCGATCGGCAACTTGTTCGTTTTGGTTCTCTTGCAACAACTGTTGATGCTTTGCGGACGAGCCTACAAATCGCAAGGCAGTGGGTTTCTCAGTAGCATATTGAGGATCTTTTGGGATCAATCCCAAAATGTCTAGAGGCTCTAAATTCAGTACGTGGTGACTTCATATTTTTTTTTTTTTACTGCTTTACGTCTTTCAACAGCGAGGTCTTTAGAGACGGGAAAGGATGGGGGCAAGGAATGGGGGCAAGGAATGGGGGCAAGGAATGGGAAGGAATTTGGCCATGGCCTTATTAAGGAAGCATCCTGGCATTTGCCTGGAGTGATTTGGAAAACCCAAATCTGGATGCCCGGACGGGAATTCGAACCACCGTCCTTCCGAATGCGAGGCCAGAACGCTATCCATTACACCACCACGCTTGGTGGTGACTTCATACCGCACTGAATTCTCGCGTTTAAGGTGCATGTTCAGTTCTGAGATTCTAATAATTTGTGTATATTTAATGTCTTTAATCTGTGTAATAAATTTCATTGTAATCACATGTCTATTTCTTGGTATTGCAAAAGTAGTATATCTTATAAATGATTCATAATAATTTTTTTATTATGTTCCTACTTAAATAGTTCAAGAAAATGTGCTACATCGTTTAATCAAGATTCCATGTGCCACAATAAATAAAGGTTTAAATAATAAAATATATTATGATCCTAGTGGGCTTACATTATAAGTGTTAGGCGTGCACTGGAAGAGAATGTCACAAGATCCATTTACCTGTAATTAGAAACTACCTATGAGTTAAAATGTGAACTGTCTCATCTGGTTTATAGAACTACATCCCGAAGAAAGTATTGATATAGCTACTTAATTAGAATAAATACTGAAAGACTGTGCAAGATGTAAGACCATACGATTCCATGCTGATTTATGATTTGATTTCATAATTATATAATATTATAATACAATTATATAATTTAATAATGCGGTATACGTAAACAGAATGATGTCGCAGTATAATTGGAAATAATGTGCAGCTCTCTGTAAGCGAAGATTCTCCTGCTAGTTTAGTGATGGATTATTAAATGGTGGAGTATCTTGACATGGTTTAGTGATACAGGGTGCTGGCCGTGGATCCTAGGTTTGCTTCTGTAAATCGAGTCTTCCATCTCACTTATCGTTAATCTGTCTCAGCACTGCGTAGTAAGAGAATGATGCATTCATCAGCTGTGGACATAAAGATACAAAAACGTTAATCGCAGAAGAGTTATAGATAAGTGACATGTTAGTGATCTGTCCTACTGAGATTATACAACCTTGCAGCGGACAACAGAATAAGCTGGTTAATATATGAGGTCCTGCAGTTGGTATCAAGGCTTAGAGAAAAGGGCTCGGAGGTAACAATTATCTGGACTAAAGGTCACCCGAAATAGGAGGAGGCAATGAATTGGCTGATCGGCTGGCTAAGGCAGCACCACATCATGGAATGAAAATAAAACATATTCCGTCCTCTGACTTGATCCCCCTACTCCGTAATAAAGCTAGAACGGAAAGGAACAGAGAGTGGAGATCAAAAGACCTACACAAAGCTAGTCATTATAGACAGGTCCACCCAACAATCCCACGGACTCACTGGTACGACAACACGCTAACTACAAGGAAGGTCACATCATTTGTCTTCAGACTGAAATTCAACCACGGTCGCTATCCGAGCCACCTCTACAGAATCAACGTGGTCAACTCCCCATGTGTGAGTGTGATGGTAGAAGTTTTTTTGCTTGCAGACGACATTGGATGAATCATCAATATTAATAGCAGAGTTGTGCAGTCTCAGGGTAGAACTGCCTACGAAGGTGTAGACCCTCCTTCAAAAGAATAAAGCAGAAATCTTCATGACCCTGTTCAAGTTTGCAGCGAGGAACAACATCAAAATATGACAGCTGAACAAGCCGAATAAAGAGGTCACACGGGCGGAACTTAAACAAAACCATATTCACCCAACAAAAAACATATTCTATAACAACGCTGATCAACAGAATAATCTGAGTGAAACATTTTATTATCTTGCATGTTAAAATTTTATTTTAAACTAGCTGGTACCCACGACTTCGTTCGTGATTGTAAAGAATTCATATTGACAGCTATAGAATCTAACCACCATAGTGCACGATGGGAGACTCGATACTATTACCACACACAAATACCAGTCTTCTGCGCTATGTAGTTCCGGCAGCAAAGTAAAATTTACGGATACACACAAGTCTTTGGATGAAATACGAAAATATTCATGATCGACCAATTTCAAACACCATATCTCACACACTCCCACAGTTACCGAATTTCGGCCAACGTTGTGATCGATGGGAGACTCTCTGTTACTACCACACACAAACGCCAGTGATCTGCGATTGATAGTTTTCACTTAAAAGTGATACACCGTGACACATGCGTCTTTGGCAGAAATATGAAATTGCCGCAGGTCGACCATTTTCATCCCCCATATCTTCCACACCCCATAGCTACAGACATCTAACAACCATAGTGCACGACAACAGACACGATTCTACTACCACACATAAACACCAATGCTCTATGCTATGTAGTCGTGGCAGAAAAGTGAAATCTGCGGAGACACTTGCCTTTCGTCGAAATACGAAATATCCTTGGTCGGCCACTTACAACCACCATATCTACCACAGTACCTAAGTTTCTGAAATTCGGCCGCTGTTGTGTGATCGAAAGGTGACTCTGTGCTACTACTACACACAAAACGCCAGTTATCTGTGATCTATAGTTTTTCGCTGAAAAGTGATACACCATGACACTTTTGTCTTTGGCAGAAGTATAAAATTGCCACAGGTCGATCTACTTTCAACCCCCATATCTCCCACACCCCCATAGCTACCGACATCTAACAACCATAGTGCACTACATGAGATACGATTCTACTACCAAACACAAACACCAATGCTCTATGCTATGTAGTTGTGGCAGAAAAGTACATATGCGGAGACAGTCGAAATACGAAAATATCCTTGGTCGGCCACTTACAACCACCATATCTACCACAGTACCTAAGTTTCTGAAATTCGGCCGCTGTTGTGATCGAAAGGTGACTCTGTGCTACTACTACACACAAACGCCAGTTATCTGTGATCTATAGTTTTCGCTGAAAAGTGATACACCATGACACTTTTGTCTTTGGCAGAAGTATAAAATTGCCACAGGTCGATTCACTTTCAACCCCCATATCTCCCACACCCCCATAGCTACCGACATCTAACAACCATAGTGCACTACATGAGATACGATTCTACTACCAAACACAAACACCAATGCTCTATGCTATGTAGTTGTGGCAGAAAAGTTACATATGCGGAGACAGTCGAAATACGAAAATATTCCTTGGTCGGCCACTACAACCACCATATCTACCACAGTACCTAAGTTTCTGAAATTCGGCCGCTGTTGTGATCGAAAGGTGACTCTGTGCTACTACTACACACAAACGCCAGTTATCTGTGATCTATAGTTTTCGCTGAAAAGTGATACACCATGACACTTTTGTCTTTGGCAGAAGTATAAAATTGCCACAGGTCGATTACTTTCAACCCCCATATCTCCCACACCCCCATAGCTACCGACATCTAACAACCATAGTGCACTACATGAGATACGATTCTACTACCAAACTCAAACACCAATGCTCTATGCTATGTAGTTGTGGCAGAAAAGTAACATATGCGGAGACAGTCGAAATACGAAAATATCCTTGGTCGGCCACTTACAACCACCATATCTACCACAGTACCTAAGTTTCTGAAATTCGGCCGCTGTTGTGATCGAAAGGTGACTCTGTGCTACTACTACACACAAACGCCAGTTATCTGTGATCTATAGTTTTCGCTGAAAAGTGATACACCATGACACTTTTGTCTTTGGCAGAAGTATAAAATTGCCACAGGTCGATCACTTTCAACCCCCATATCTCCCACACCCCCATAGCTACCGGCATCTAACAACCATAGTGCACTACATGAGTTACGATTCTACTACCAAACACAAACACCAATGCTCTATGCTATGTAGTTGTGGCAGAAAAGTAACATATGCGGAGACAGTCGAAATACGAAAATATCCTTGGTCGGCCACTTACAACCACCATATCTACCACAGTACCTAGGTTTCTGAAATTCGGCCGCTGTTGTGATCGAAAGGTGACTCTGTGCTACTACTACACACAAACGCCAGTTATCTGTGATCTATAGTTTTCGCTGAAAAGTGATACACCATGACACTTTTGTCTTTGGCAGAAGTATGAAATTGCCACAGGTCGATCACTTTCAACCCCCATATCTCCCACACCCCCATAGCTACCGAAATCTAACAACCATAGTGCACTACATGAGATTACGATTCTACTACCAAACACAAACACCAATGCTCTATGCTATGTAGTTGTGACAGAAAAGTAACATATGCGGAGACAGTCGAAATACGAAAATATCCTTGGTTGGCCACTTATAACCACCATATCTACCACAGTTTCTGAAATTCGGCCGCTGTTGTGATCGAAAGGTGACTCTGTGCTACTACTACACACAAACGCCAGTTATCTGTGATCTATAGTTTTCACTGAAAAGTGATACACCATGACACTTTTGTCTTTGGCAGAAGTCGAAATTGCCACAGGTCGACCACTTTCATCCCCCATATCTCCCACATCCCCATAGCTACCGACATCTAACAACCATAGTGCACGACAGGAGAGACGATTCTACTACCACACAGAAACACCAAAAGTCTATGTTATGTAGTTGTGGCAGGAAAGAGAAGTATACGGAGATACGAATTTTTGGTCGAAATATGAAAACGCCCTGCACTGACCAACTTTAATCATTATATCTCCCACATCCCCACAGCTATCGGCATTCGGCCAACGTTGTGTACGACAGGAAACTCCATGCTACTTCCACCCACAAACATCAGTGATCTGTGCTAGGTAGTGGTGGCTGAATAGTGAAATATAGGAAAAAAACCCGTCTATTTTTATATATATATATATAAGATATAACTGTTATCCCTCAAATACAGTTTCAATTTCACCGAACAGTATGTTCTCATAAGTTGAGAAGCAATACTGTTAATTTGAATGACCTCATCTCTATTGATGCCCATAACTTCCTTTAAGATAGATTTGCTGACTAAGCTCATTTGTGAACCCGAATCTAAGAGATACCTAATTGCACTATTTTGGTATCTGGACATGACTATTTAATAAAACCGTTTACATATCGACAACCCACAGTATAGACTCGTCCATAATCTTGAGTGCAGACGGGGTTGTCAGCATTTACCCTCGACTGGAGTTTTCCTGTTTGTTTTCATATGGTCTGTTATTGAGTTCTTATGCATTTTGATGGGAAATGTCCTACTTTTTGACATTTAGAGCACCCGTTTCCTTTGCTCCGACAATCGGATACGGAATGATCTGGAATTTTGCAATAACTACATGTGATATAATGGACCCCTCTGAAAGCTGTCCTGTTTCTACAATTTCTGGTATGGTGTCCAAATTATTGGGGCAACTGACAGGACGTCGAACTTCGACATTCTCTGCTGATGTGCCCGATTTTCCCACATAAATTACATTTTTTAAAGGATCTACCGTTATTACTACAATGCACTGGCTTCATTTCAGCCCTCGCGTGTAATGATTTCTCTATATGTGACAAAATTGCTGATTCTTCAACCAATGATAAATCCACGGCCCCAGTAAGTGTTATCTATGAACCGTGAGCTCTGACTACTGTATGAAAACATTCATTTTGCAAACCCTGTATATAGGTAGCCCTACTCAACTTATCTATTAAAAGCTAGACCGCCCTTAACATCTGGTTCGTTCATCCCAAGGTTTGCAGCCTGCCTGAAATCATGTGATAATTTATTTATTCTTGATGTCCCATTTTTCTGTTTGGCAGAAAACAGCTGATAAGCATAAAAATCTAGTGATCTTTTTCGCCATAATTTTCAATTAAAATATCTTTCACCACCTTCGTAGCTTATTATTCATCAGAAGATTTATTATAGCGAGAGAAAATTGTTGTTTTCTCTGCTATGCTAAGTGGAGTAGAATCCAAAATAATAACAATGATGATGATGATGATGATGATGATGATGATGATGATGTCGATGTTAGAATGGTTAGGCAACCCACATCTGACACCAACTTTATTACTGGGGTACTGTCGCGTGATTATGGCCGAGCGAAGAATTACCTTCGAATTACCCAGCTTGCACGTAAGTTCGTCCAGCCTCCTCGCCATCAACTTTTGGTTCTTCCCGTTGGCGTCTGCAAGTACGGGCTGGAAAGCACTAAAATAAAAATCACCCTAACTACTGACTTGAGGTATTGTTGCAAATACCTTCAGAGATGTTATGAACAGGCATTTATTCTTGAATTCTTCGGAGAGACAAGTGGATTGATACAGTTGAATGGTACATCTTAATATGCGTAGAAGCGAAATGTGTTTCCTCACTATAGCCGAACGGCTGAATAAAATAGCGGGAGGGTTGGTACAAGCCTCGCCTCGTGAGCATACGAAAGGTGGAGATGGTGGCGTAATTTCTAACACTGCCTAGGTCGTTGGCTTCGTAAAAATTGGCAAGTTTACGGCGTGATCTTCAAAATGAAATAGCGCAGAGGACGGGTACAGAACGCGTCTCTCTACTGTCGCTTCAGGGTGGGGTGACTGTCTCCCATTGGCCAGTTCAAATCACGCGGTGTGGATACAAAGTTTAATTGGCCAGTTGGAGGCGTCTTTCTAGAAGGTCCCAGAACATTTCGAACCGTGTTTCTCACAGTCAAAACTGCTTGCCTCTTTGGCCTTGCAGATAGGATTCAGATTCTGCAATCGCGCTCTCATATTCCGCGTCCGCCCAGGCCTGTAGCTCACCGAGGCTGGCTTACACTCACTAGAAAATTAACTAAGAATTATTGAAATATGCTACAGTAGTAGTACAGAGGCACCCGTCGATATCAACGTTGGCCGAATTTCGGTAACTGTGGTTGTGTGGGAGATATGCTGGTTGAAATTGGCCGATCATGGATATTTTCGTATTTGGGCCAAAGACATGTGACTCCGTATATGTCACTTTCCTACCACAACTAAATAGCATAGACCATTGGTGTCTGTGTGTAGTAGTGGTATCGTGTCTCCTATCGTGTCGATAGCTATGGGGGTGTGGGAGGTATGGTGGTTGAAAGTGGTCGACCTGCGACACTTACATATTTTTACTAAAAACGTTTGTGTCATGGTGTATCACTTTTCAGCCAAAACTATCTAGCGCAGATCACTGGTGTTTGTGTGTGGTAGTAGCACAGAGTCACCCGTCGATATCAACGTTGGCCGAATTTCGGTACTGTGGTTGTGTGGGAGATATGGTGGTTGAAATTGCAGATCAAGGATATTTTCGTATTTCGGCCAAAGACATGTGTCTCCGTATATGTCACTCTGATACTACAACTACATAGCATAGACCATTGATGTTTGAGTGCGGTAGTGGTATCGTATCTCCTATCGTGTACTATGGTGGTTAGATGTCGGTAACTGTGGGGGTGTGGGAGATATGGTGGTTGAAAGTGGTAGACCTGCGATACTTTCATATTTCTTCCAAAAACGTATGTGTCTTGGTGTATCACCTTTCAACGCAGATCACTGGTGTTTGGGTGTGTTAGTAGCACAGAGTCACCCGTTGATCACAACAACGTTGGCCGAATGTCGGTAACTGTAAGAGTATGGGAGATATGTCGGTTGACATTGGCCGATCAAGGATAATTTCATATTTTGACGAAAGAAATGTGTGCCTGTATATTTTACTTTACTGCCTGAACTACATAGCACAGATGACTGGCGTTTTGTGTGGTAACAGCATCGAGTCTCCCATCGTGCACTATGGTGGTTAGATGTCGGTAGCTTTAAATCCAAACTCTTTACAAAGACGAAAGAAGTCGTGGGAACCAGCTACTAAAATAAAAAAATGAAATAATCAGCAGGTTTGATAGTTGGTAGGATCTAGAATTTGGGGAATAATAAAACCAAAAATGATAAAAAAATTAGAGGTTGAAACATATTACGATTCTGAAAAACACCTGTTGTTCTGGTGGGCGTTTTTTTTGTGGAAAAGCTTCTGAAGCTTGTAGTGGCTCCATAACGAGAAGTAAAAGTTTCTCTTCAGCACTAATGACTAGTTCGTAATGTTTCCCAAGTCAAAAAAAGTTATATTAACATTTTACAAAAATGTAGTGGTCGGTATTTTCTCCTCTGTTATGTACGCCATGCCATCAGTCGACATGATCAGCGGCGTCGTCGCCGGCTGTTTCTTTAACTTCATCAGTAGACTTGTCAACCAAAAACTGCTGCGATCACATAATCTGCGTCACTAACAACAGAAATATTTGTGCCAGAAGACTTGTAGAAGGCTGATTAAACATTTGTCAGTTTTGTGTAATTCTTTACTGCCTTCCCTTTCTGGTGTTGTTTCCGCATAAAAGCATCATTGGATTTCCTCGTTTTATCCATATATTAGTTTTATAATTTATGCAACACCACATAACACCATACATACTACAATAAATACTTCAGAAACTAAGCAGACGTATTGAGGTTATTCGTATGCGCTCAAGTACTCATTGACGCAACTAAAGGCGAAACGTTAATGCTACTAAAGGTTGCGCCACAGTTGACCGCACCGTAACTTTTTCTATTGCTGCCGCTCACTCGATTGAAATTAATTCAAACGACACCGCAGTGCCGTCTGATACCCAGCCGACACCCCAAGGTCACCTACAGCGATTAGATTGGATTACTTTTTAGTACTGACGGTGCAGTGTCGGGCTGGTTGATGTAAAAAGTTTATGGGGGAAGTTCGAAAATTTTCTTTCCTTTACGACCAAACGTTGTTATGATGTTATTGATTGCTTTAAAAAATGTCTTTTTTCCTTCAGTCTCACTTCTAGGTTCATCCATCAGAAGTTCGTAAAATGATTATTACATTACTCTAAAATAGGGGTTCCCAAACTTTTAGTTACCACATCCCCATTTCGTGAAAATAAAAGTTTACTCGTCACCACCCGCCAAAATTTTATTATTAAAACGTAAATGCCTACTTCTCAGTATAAAAATTCCATCTCAAAGGAAAGTGATTTAAGTATGTGATGTTACAGTTAAAGTTTTCAACTCTTTAGCGGCGGTGGAGTAGACGTAACACTTCGGACGGTGTAAAGCTAGGCTATTGACCATATGGCTACCTCACAACCCACCTCCTATTGCCATGATTTGTCTTCACGCCCTCCAGTTTCGGAACCTCTATTCTAATATATTTGTAATATTTTGTTTCCATATTCATCAAATTGCTGTGAGACTCTATTCACTTTTACGGAGATTTTTGAAAATTGATTCCTTGGAATAAAATGTTAAAATTTTAAAGGTGACTGAATAGGGACACGTCTGACACACGGACGAATAACGGACAAGCGTGTACACGAGAGGCCCGTGCCGTAATGCTCAATACTAACAAACGTCGTCGGGGGACCCCCTGCAAATATTTTGAAATTAAGGATCGTTCATTTTGTGTCTATTTTTTCTCTATTAATTCATATATTAAGAAAATATATTATAGGCTAATTCTAAACAACAAAAAAGGTGCTAAACAAGAAGAAAATTATACAAATCTAATATATAAATTGCTAAATTTGCTTCAATAGTTGCAGTTCTGTAACACATTTTTAGAAGATGTCAAATATACATAATTTTGTAAAATAAAGGAGTTCACTCCTTACCAATATTGCGGCAGAGTTGGCTAGTGTCGATAAATTGATCATATACTCTGATCAGCCAGAACATTATGACCACCTACCTAATAGCCGGCACGTCCGCTTTTGTCACAGATAACAGTGGCAGGAAGTAATGAGGCCTTGGTAGGTCGCTGGAGGGTGTTGTCACCACATTTGCACACACAAGTCACTTAATTGCCGTAAATTCGAGGAAGGGAGGCGATGAGCTCTGATGCCACGTTCAATCACATCCAGATGTTTTCGATCGGGTTCAGATCTGGCTAGTTGGGGGGCCAGCAGATCAATTGCAATTTGCAGCTGTGTTCCTTCAACCATTGTCACACTCCTGGCCTTGTGATATGGCGAATTATCTTGTTAAAGCAGGCCACTGCCATTGGAAAACTTGGCTGTCATGAAGGGGTGTACGTGGTATACAACCAGTGTACGATAGTTATTGGCCGTCATGATGTCTTGCATGTGCTCCACTGGACCCATTGATGTCCACTTGAATGTTCACCAGACCATAATTGAGCCACCGCTATCTTGTCTCCATCCCGCATTACAGGGGTCAAGAAGCTGTTCCCCTTGAAAACGGCGGATTCACATCCTCCCGAAATGCTCGTATAACTCCAATAGATGGCGCCTCCTTCCTCATTATAAATACGGATACCACGCTTACTGATACTGCATGCACCGTGCATATTTCTGAATAGCCGTCATTCCTCGTCAGGTGGCGCTGCTATCGCTTGGACGAGTTTACTGTTGCTATTCTTATCACTCCGCGATTCACTAAAAGTGTGTGGCAGAGGGTGTATTCACCTTTCCAAAAGAGTAATAGTTTGGAAAGGTTATATGGGATATAGCAAGAGGCGCACATGGGCTATTGTGAGGAACCATCCCGGCATTCACCCGTAGTGATCTTGGAAAACCATGGAAAATGTAGATCAGGATAGCCGGTGCGGTTTATCGAGAACTACTCCTGTCAGATTTTAAGTTTACTCGCCCGGGAAAACCCTTTCTATTCCATTCCCTAATCGCTCGTGGAAAAAATGAGTACAGAAATGAATCGAATCTGGCCGTGATTTCTCTTATTTTACTTTCACGGTCATTTCTAGACATGAATGTTCCTGGTAGCAATATTTGTTTGCTGTCATTCCAAAATAAGGTAATCGGGAATTTTTCAATTAGCTTCTGTCGAGAGCAACGCCTTCGGTGTTCAAGGTCTTCCCAACCTAACTCTTTCAAAATCACACATACGCTTTCCCTCCAACCATATATACTTGTCACGAATCCGGCGGCTCTTCTTTGGTCCTTCTCTAAAGCCTCCATTAACCCCTTTTGATGGGAACCCCATACAGAACAGCAATATTCTAAGCGAGGACGCACTGGTGACTTGTATGCAATCGATCTAACTTCTGAAGCGCATTGGTATAAACTACTACCTTGAAATTGGAGCATACAATTTTCTTTCCCAATCATCTTCTCGATATTCTCATTCCACGACGAATTATTACGAATTGTTAACCCTAGGCATTTAGCGGAATGTAACAGTACCATTAATTGTGTATTAATTGTATACACTAAATGGTGTCATCTTTATACTTACGTGCATGACTTGGCACTTTTAGCGTTTAACTCCAACTGCCAGTCTTTACACCACGCAATTATTTTTATAATATCATCTTTAACAAAGGGCAGTCGTCCTGGGTTTTGATTTCACGACAAATAATAGCATCATCGGCAAATAATCGTTTCAGGTGTACTAGTTTGAGGAGTTGATCTTGGGTGGATAGTTTTGGGTGGAAGCCGTACAGGGCTGGGGATATGAGTAAGTGTTGGGATAGGTGTTGGTGCATTATTTTTGATAGTATGGTTCCAAATATTTTGATAAAGACGGAGTGAGGCTGATGGGTCGGTATGAGTTGGGGTCTGATTTGAGCTTATTTGGTTTTGGAAACATTAAAATTTTTGAGGATTTCCATTTGGGAGGTTAAATGCCAGAGTATAGGATATTGGTTTACAGGTGGGCTAGGAGGTGATGGAAGGAACGGGGTGCTTCTTTGATGTGTCTGTAGGTGATGGAGTCAGGGACAGGAGCTGTGTTTTTCTTGGTGTGAAGGACGGATAGGATATCGTTAGTTGTGATAGGGGTGACGATTTGGATGTAGTTGAAATCGGGTTTGAGTGGGGGTAATGAGGGGTCGGCATGCTGTTCGATTATGGCGGAGTCGGTATAGTCAAATTGGAGGTCGTTTGGTGTGGTGTGGATGGTTCGGAGTTGGCTTGCGAAGAGATTTGCTTTTTGGGTGTTATCGGTTAAAGGGATATTTTTGTGGAGGAGGGGGTGGGTGGGTGCGGGTTTTTTGTACAGTCTGTACAAGAGGAGGGTGTATGCCTTCAGAAGTGGTGGGGCTGATGATTGATAATGTGGTGGTAGTAGTGGTGGTTGCAATTATAGTTGAGGATGTGACCATGGTGTAGAGGTGGGAACTGGTTGTGACGGTGGGTGGAAGGATGGTAGGGTTTATACTGGAAATGTTTACGGCGTTACCATCACTGTGTTGTTGCTGGGTATGGCCCACTAGGCAGGTTAGTCGGTTGGAGTCCATTTGTGAGCGGCGGCGAGCAGCAGGCGTTGTTGGTCAGCAAGCTGCTGTTGACGCGCGGTAGCCAGGCAGGTGTAGTATGAAGGCAGGCGTAGTTTCAAGGCAGGCAGGAGTTGGCCGAGCGCAGGAAGGAAGGCGCAGTCTGAAAGCAGGCAGGCAGACGGGCGAAGTCCGAAGGCTGGCAGGCAGGCGTAGTTCGATGGCAGGCAGGAAGGCAGGCGTAGTCCGAAACCTGGCAAACTGGCGTAGTCCGAGGGCAGGAAGGCGTAGTCCGGGAGCAGGCAGGTGTAGTTCGAAAGCAGGCAGGCAGGCGTAGTCCGAGAACAGGCAGGCAGAGTCCGTAGGCAGGCAGGTTAGTTCCAGAGGCTGATACCGAAGTCCAGGGCCAAGCAGGTTAAGTCCAAAAACGAGCAGGCGAAGTTCCAAACAGATAAACCAAGAAGCGAAGTCCAGTAGTAAGCGTAATCCAATAGGCGGCGACAACTTGAAGTAAGCGAAGAAATCCAGGTTGAGCTGCTACGCCTGACTAAACCAAGCACTTGGTTTAAATATGCTTACTTGTCTGGTATCCATACCCCTTCCGTGACTGCTTTCTAACAGAAATACCTTCTGTTTCCCATTTGTATCCTTCATTGCCAGCTGCTTCCCCCTATTACCTACGAGTGGCTGGTACTCCCAAATTAATTATAAGAAAGTAGAAAAATGTATTTTGAATGTCTGCTATTCCATTAGAAATATATCACTGACGGAGTTTGCGAAATGTGTGGACTGGTCCATGGAGGAAGGAATACATGGAGACAACGCAAGGGACCTTCACCACGTACTGGAGTGAAACCGAGTAGAGAGAAGTGGGGTGGGAAGCCGCCATATTGCTTGTCCGTAGAAATACGGGGAATAGGCACAAAAACCTCTAGGAAATCATAAGACAACAGTGGCACCGCAATTTGATGATGGATTATTATGTAACTCGATGAGACAGATCAAAAATGAAATTTTTTGATATCGTGCTTAGTTCTCGTGATATACTGTCGCAAAAGAGTGGAGTTTCTGGTTGAAATTCAGAAGAAACATGTCCTCAAAGTCAAATTCTTATGTAACACGACGATACAAATCGAAAATAAAGAATAACATTTTTCGATATCTCGCTTAGTTCGCGAGAAATTTGGCTCAAAAGTGAGGTTGTTAGGTTATGAGGGGATTCAACGATACCCGTCGCGCCGCAATCCGATATCCGAGAAACAAAGGGCTCGCAGTTTTCATTTCCTGTTACAGAAGATATGCTAAATTTAATGTCAACAAATAAAACGAGTGGTCACTAGGGAAAAATAAAAAAAAAAAACTACTAGGCATAGCAGCAGCAGTGATGAAAGTGACGATGTATAAAATATGTTCAGAGATATTTCTTACTTTCAATGTAGAATATTTTTATTTCGATTTTAAAGACCTGGAAATAAGAAGCATTCTTAATTTTGACTCTCTCGTCAATAATTATTGTTTTAGTTAGCGAGTCTCCTGATTTTTGTACCAAATCTACGGAAATTTTAGCAGCCGTCTACGGATATTCTGAGCCAAGTGGCTGGCAGCACTGTTCTTATGTAACTCGATGAGACAAACTGAAAGTAAAGAATAAAATCGTTTGATATCTCGCTTAGTTCTCGAGATATTGTACCTTAAAATTGACGTGGTTAGGTTGAAATGCGGCCTGGACAAGAAGAAAACTTTCGCCATATCCAAATTTGATAATGAATTCGTACGCAACTTAACGAGACAAATCGAAAATAAATAATAAATTATTTTAATATTTCGCTTACTCGAGATATAGTACCCAAATGTGAGGAGGTTAGGGTGAGATCTTCCCTCGACGAGAAGAAAAGAATTCTCCGAGACCACCATATATATTGTGGAAATGCAATACAGGTGTTTTTTTTTTTTCTTCCTAGTGATTGTTGTTAGGTTGAAATACGGCCTGAAACAAAAAAAAGCGTCACCAAAATTACAAGGAACTATATCTAAAACTGATTTTTAACATGCTATATCTCGAAAACCAAGCGAGATATCAAAAAAATTAATTGTTTATTTTCGATTTGTTTCGTTGAGTTCTATAAGAATTCATCGTCAGATTGTGGCGCCACGGTAATGATAGAACTGCCGGTTATGATGCAGACTGGATCAAAAGTTAATTTTGCTGCACATGCAGATTGGGTGTTTTATTTTTTTACTTATCCTTGTGGTTAGGTTGAAACTCGGCCTGGACCAGAATAAAAACGTCACCAAAATCTGAAATTTTAAAAATAGCCTAAGTTAATGTTTAGAACTTTAAAAATGATCACTTCAAAAGACCTCATAGTTTCTTAGCTTACTTAGAAGATATTGTGCTGTTAGTGGCCTATATAATTTTACTAGCAAAATCAGTGAATTCATAAGTCAGAAGCTAACAACTAATAATAAATAAATTGTTTGTTGTCTTCTGGTGCACACTGCATTTCAACCTACCAACATTTTCATTAATATTGCCGCTACAAAATCAAACTATGTAGACACACCTAAACACATGAAATGCATCGTGAATTACATTTCGGGCAACAACGTTTATTTAATCACATTTAGTAGTTCGAACAGCATAAATTATCACAATTAATTTCATAGTACCTTTTCAGTTTAAACTGAAACTTGAGTAAAGCCTGCAGGATCAGAAATATATGTGAGGAACGTAATTGGTTTTCAAGCAGGCAACATGGTTTCAGGCAAGGATATTCATGCGAATCTCAGTTGGTGGGATATATGCAAGATATTTCAGATGAAATGGACAAGGGAGGCCAAATTGATAGTGTAGCACTAGATCTGTCTAAGGCGTTTGACAGAGTAAGCCATAAAATGGTAGTAAATAAGGTAAAAACCATTGGAGTGGATAAGAAAGTCATTTGCTGGGTAGAAGAATTTTTAAAAGGTATAAAACAGAAAGTTAGGGTAGGAAATGTAGTATCAAAAGAAGTGGAAGTAAAAATGGGTGTGCCACAGGGTAGCGTATTGGGACCATTGCTATTCATTATTCTAATGAATAATTGTGTTGATTGTTTACTATCTGAAATTAGATTGTTTGCAGATGACATAATGCTGTATAAAAGAATCAAAACGATAGAGGATTGTAATCAGTTGCAGGGTGATCTGGACAGGATATCTAATTGGGTTGGTAAACATGGAATGAAGATAAATGCAAAGATGAGTCAGCTTATTAGATATACAAATAAAAAACAAAAGGTTAATTATGAATATAAGGTGGGGAGAGAATTGCTTGCTGAAGACTTGAAATGCAAATATCTTGGAATTACTTTTGATAACAAACTTAAACTGGGCAGGACACATAGGACAGGTGGTAGGAAAAGGTTTCAAAGTTCTGCACTTGTTGGAGAGAGTTATGAGGGGATGTACGAGAGAAGTCAAGGAATTGGGTTACAAAACTTTTGTCAGACCATTGCTCGAATATGGTAGTGTAGTATGGGACCCTCATTTTACGTATCAAATACAGGAGTTGGAGAGGGTGCAAAGAAGGGCTGCTAGATTTGTTTCTGGAAATTATCGCAGAATGCAATCAGTGACAGATATGATAAAGGAGCTGGAATGGGATTCATTGCAAGACAGGAGGAGGATGAGGAGGGTCATGGGATTGTACAGGGCATATACTGGTGATGAGGCATGGAAAGATATTGCAATAGGTATGAAAAGTAGTGCATGGAAGGGAAAAGATGACCATGACCACAAGCTGGCACTCGATTTCAGGCACAAGGGTGTGGGAAGATTCTCTTTTTTAGGTAAGGGTGTCAGGGATTGGAATGAGTTACCAAGAGAAATGATGAATGATTTACAGAAAACTTTGAAGGAATTTAAAGATAAAATTTGTAGAGGGAAAATGTAGGTGGGTGCAGGATAGGGGGAAGATGGGTGTGTAGGGAAATTGCCACCGGAGCCTGTGCTCCATTGCAATTAAATTAAATAAATAAATAAAAAAAATACCATACTCACTGTGTCGCGATGTAAACTTGACCCGCTTAAATTTAATTTTCAACACTTGTCTACAATAACGCTTATCATGTGCAAAGAAGTAACATATGCTAATTGTCTACACTACGCCAACACAAATTTGAGAACGATATGATTCTATTGAGAGCAATAAATAAATTTATACGCGATAGGTTCTAATATTGCAGTTACCTATCAGATACTTCAAGAACGATATTTACAATTTGACTTACTATTCCAGGTGGTTTCCTATCTTGTCTGTTTGTGCAACCATATGCAACACAACTTGGCATTATAGAAAACTTTAGAATATTAGAAAATGAAATATTCTTAGCAGCTGCCACAGTGCATACAGCCCAATGATTGGGGGGGATCCCTATGGCCGCCACGCATGTGCAGTAGAGGAGAAGTTTTTGCATGAGGGCTCACGGATTTAGCGTTATTTCGTCTCCATATATTCCTTCCTCCATGCTCTGGTCAACATAAAATACTAGTCTCGTCTGTGACCATGGAGGAAGGAATTATATGGAGGAGAAGTGACGTTAAATCGGTGAAGCAAGCACTAAACTCTCCCGCATGGTGGCAGCACCGGCAGCGACCATATGGCGCTTCCCAACAATTAAGGTGTTCACATTGTGGTAGATGCAGTGATTATTTCATTTAGTATTGTGTATAAGTGTTTAAAAATGCCAGCTTGTGTTTCGTACGGTTGCACAAATAGGCCAGACAGGAAAGAACCTGGAATATAATTTCATAAGTAAGTTGAATTGTAATTATCGTTGTGTAAGTGAGCGGTAGACACCGCAAACTTTGCAGCACGTCTATAAATATTTAGTCATAGCTCTCAATGGGATGACTTTGTTCTCAAATTTTTCTTGGTGTAGTGTAGAAAATCAGCAAACTTGCTATTTTGCACATAATAGACTAGCATTATTTTTTAACGAGTGTTTAAAATGAGATTTAAAGGGGAGTGTTTTACTTCGCGATTCAGTGAATTTACTATTACGATTTCTTTCGTCACGTTGCTGATTATACTGACAATGGATGATGAAATTAACTGTTATGTGAGAAGCTGTGAGTTTTATTAATTTTTTAAATAGCTATTTCAGGCCATTGACTTAGGTTCTTTTTAAAGCTTCATATAAGACTTGTTTCTGTTTGTAAATACGTCTATACCTATTTTTACCGATTTTGAAATCTTTCTCATCTATTTATGTCGAAACAGGTTCATGCAGAAATAAAAATGGGCTTCATAAATAAAGAAGTTATTGGCCTTTGAACAAAATCAATTTGGGGAATGTGTTTCTAATTTAGTCTCTTTTTTTTGTACGACATTCTCCCCCCCCCCCGTATCTAAATCTAACTGAGAGATAATTTTTTTACAATTGTCCTAATAAGTAGGGCTGTGAAATTAGACAACACATCTTGATCAAGAGAATGTTCATTAAGGTGACTGAATAAACATTTTATTTCTGGTACCAGCCTACAAAATGTCATGGTTGCTCATCCCTAGAGTGGGTCCTCTTACTTTTTTTCTGGTCTAGGACACATTTCAGACTAACCACAAGTGGTAGTAATAAAACTGAAATATCCATTCTGCACGTCAACCATGTAATCATTGTGGCTTTGACAGAATTAATTTTTGGTCCAGCCTGCATCCAAACCTAAACCCCTCAATTTGGATGTTGTATATCCCCCAAACTAAGCAAGATATCGAAAACATTTATTCCTTATTATCGAGTTTTTTCGTCGTGTTACATAAGAATCCATCATTAAATTTGACTTTTGCGAAATTTTTCTTCTGCATTTCAACTCAAGACACCTCACTTTTGAGACAGTATATCTCGAGAACTAGGTGAAATATCGAAAAATTTTACTCTTTATTTTTCATTTGTCTCGTCTTTTTAAATAAAAACTCATCATAAAATTTGACTTTGAATAATTTTTTCTTCTGAATTTCAACCAAAACCATTTCACATTTGAGACAGGATATCAAAAAATTTTATTCTTCATTTTTTATTTGTCTCATCGAGTTACATAATAATCCATCACCAGATTGCGGCGTCACGTTTATCCTAGAGTCCCCTTGAGGTGTTTGTACATATTCCCCGTGTTTGTTGGGAAGCGGTCAAGCCCCCACCACTCCGGCCATGCCCCCCCACTCCTCCGCCGGCCTGCTTCACTCCCATGCGTGGTAAAGGTCTCTTGCGTCGTCTCCATATTATTCCTTCCTCCATGTCTGTGACCAAGCTATTCACGTTATACATCTCTGGTAGATTGTGACAACTGGATAGCAGACAGTGGGAAAGTGTATCGTTAAAGAATTGTTGGAAATGATAGTTGGTCCGTGAATGATTTGGTCGGGTTTAGCAAAGTGATTTATGTATAGTTGTTAATTCGCTTTAATTCTTTTTTCCCATAACACCTTGAGTACTTATTGATTGGGTTTCTGTTGGAAGTTTTTGAAAATAACCGGCATGAGTTCGAAGGAAAAAGAAAAAACTATTCAAGAAAAATTCAAGCAGTTTTTTCGTATGAACAAGGGAGGTACGTTGTGATTTATCAAATATCCGTTCACTTAATACAGTGAATAAGTAAAATACCTTCTCGAAAGCAAACAGGTGTAATAAATCTGATTATTATTCTCCGTTGCAGCTGTACTCAAAAAAAGAACGGATTTTTGTTTGACACCAGAAATCGAAAAGGATATTCGCCCAGATTCGCCGTTAGGTCACCGAATTAAAACAATAAAAGAGCTATGTGAAAAGGTCAGAGACAATCCTTTGGAAGAGGTGAGTCTCCTGTTTGCTGTTGTTGTCAGTTGCTTGTTTATATACAGGCATAGTAAATGACCCTAAAAGCAGAATAGCGAGTATACGATACTGCTCTAATAACTCTCAGAAAATTTTTGTTACTCTCTAAGGCAGCCAATCTCGGAAGAGAATAGAAACCGCAAAGTAACAGAATACTACAAAATGAGCATACTAGTATTATGCATCTTTTTCTTTTGGTCCAGGCAGCATTTCAACCCAGTCACAATTGACTCCAAGTTTGAGTTTAGAAACACATGCAAATTTCCATTATAAATGCTTTCTTGTGATACAGTAGTGACTAGAGATGACATATGTTCTAGAATCTTCAGCTACGAGATTGGCACCTTAGTTGATTTATGGGGTAATATCAAGATGGGGATACCGCTGCGGCCTCACGTAGTAAACACACAGATTACGTGGTATTTATGACATCATTGTGACGTATGGTCCAGGCTGCATTACAACATAAATTCAAATGATGATTGACGAAATAATATTTTATAAATATGCGTTTCGGTCGTAATGCAGACTGGACCAAAGTGAAAAATAACCATAACGCACAATATTGCAGATATCCAATTTTCAGATCATATCTACAGCTGTTACTGTGTTGGTACGTGCAGACTGAATACGTCACAATGATGTCATATACACTACGTGATCTGTGTGTTTACTACGAGAGGCTGCGACGGTATCCCCATCTTGATATTACCCGATTTATGAATATTATGTTATGATAATAGCACAATCACTGGGATTCATCAAGGAATTGTCATTGTGGTCTGAAAACTGTTGCACACATTTGTTGGATTGCTCTTAGAGCTGTAAAATATACCCATCCTCTCAAATTCCACTTGAAAAGTGTCGTAACGTATGGTGGCAAGTGACTGGGAGAAGGCATATAGTGATGTGTAATGATAACTCTATTGTTCGTTCGAGTATATTATTTAGTAATATGTTTCTATTACACCTATCAGGATAGTGTATAATGCACCAACTTCAAGCAAAATAATTATAGAAAAGACTGCCATAACATTACACACTAAGCGATAATTGGATGCCATTAGTTGTTATATGCAACTTCCAATGATACTAATATTACGTGTAATAAAATGTGTCAATGACCAACAATGACGAAAAGCAAACCTACTTAACTTGGGTCTACTGGAGATCGCGATTCCGGTACAACAACATATAGTAATATCATTGGAATACTGATGTAGTCAGTCGCAAGACGTATTATTATCAAGCAGTAATTCCGTTGTAATACAGCCTGGACCATTATTTTCAAGCACAAATTATGTTGTAATACAGCCTGTACCAGTGTGAAACCGTTAAATGTACTTAGGAAATAATTTATAGTGGATACTTGCGTTTGACCACTGCAGTATTATGATGATAACTCCTGGCGGAATCGCGATCTCCAGTAATCCCCTTAACTTAATTATAAAAACAAAATTTCAAGTCCATTAAGCTACAAAAAAAAGCGTCTATGTTCATTTTGGTCCAGGCTACATTTCAATCTATCCACAGGTGCCTCTAACGATTCTGCTTGAAAATAATAACTTAAAATCCAAATTTCTAGCGAATTATGCTTTAACAGCAAGAACCAAACGCTATTTTGGTACAGGCTGCATGTCGACTATAAAAACTTAATTCTTCAACCTACTACTGAAACAAGGATATTGCCACACTTCAACCTAAACATAAGCTACGTTAATATTGCTGCAACCTGCTTTGATAAATGCTGTGAGTATTAACATCTCCGATATAACAACATGCTGTATGCTTCTCTACAATGTAATACCTATTATTGTGTCTACGTAAATGAGGCAACTAAGGTTCGCTTACGAGTCAGAGTGTTTTTTTTGTGTAATTTTTCCATATTTATTCTTTTGATAGCAACATATTCCAAAATAATATAATTCAAAAATGGGCATGATGATCATACTTCGCTATAACGCTACTCCCAGTCGCTCGCGGTAAAGCGTTAAGGCACTTTTTGAGTGAAGTTTTTGCAGTATCTATATATTTTACAGCTCTAAGAGCAACATATATCAAATAGTATCACCCAACAAACGTGTGCAACAGTTTTTCAGACCAGAACGACTATTCCTTGATGAGTCCCAGTGATTGCGCTAGAGCCTTATGTTACAATACGAGAGAGACAATGATGGCATTGTGTACACACAGAGAACCTACTGATTATATCCAGGATTATTGGAAACAAATGAAATGCTCAGATTGAAACATGTCTCATTATTGAGCATTATATCATGCTTATTGACAAGGATCACATCTTATGTGATGCAATTGTTAAAGGATGTTGGTGCATTTTTACCACATACAAATTGTTTGCAGAATTCCTATTCATTTTTATTGCGTTTGTGTTGTGGAATAACTTGAATGGAAACTAGCTCTCTTGGTCGCCGTGTCTCCACTATCACACAATTGGTGCCAAGTTTCATCCTTACAATTCAGTCTCTCTTATTCTTGAAATGTTGCTCTGGTCTAACTGATGTTTCATAGCTTTATTAAGAACCATGGTTTCCTGTGCAAAGCATGGCCAGTAGGGAAAAAAAAAAAAAACCTGTTAATTTGGGTTAAACATACAATTAACTGCATCATTGGCTCTTGCTCTTAATGAAAAAGTGTACCCATAAGCCGTAAAATATGTAACAAAGATATAATTTGCACCACAACATATGGTTATACACATTATTAACTTTGCGTTAGTTGCCTGTGGCATTATTATAGCCAGAATTTGGTATGGTCACTATCTTCTTCATTCAAAATCCACTTCCACTAAGCATCGTGGAATGCTTGTAGTCATTCTGGTCCAGGCTGCCATTCAACCTAAACAAAACATGGTTACGAATATTATTGAATTAGCGGCAATAGACGTCTCGAGCTGTTTCCGATGTCATTATAGTCGGAATTTGGCATGACAGCAACCTTCTTCACTCAAAATTCACTATGGAATATTAGTTTTCGTTCAGATGCATTTCAACCTAACCACACCCTCCGTTACTACTGCTCCTTGAAAATCAACGTTAGTACTGCACATGGAAGAGCGCATTCACGGTAATTATGGCAGCTACTTATTGGCTAACACTGCATGTAATCAGACGATTTGCATTATATTACTTCTGTTGTACTTGTTTTGTCGGCTTTGTGTACACTTTTTCATGAATATAATGCCTAAGGAGTTTGTTAATCACATTTTCTTCCCAAAATAACAGTTTTTTTCTGCTGACCGTACTTTGCAAAGCAACGGAAACCATTTTTGTATTTTGAATTGTGATTTGTTTTGACCATCTAGAGAATTCAATAAAAATACTTTTCTAAAAATCTTTATTCTTCCTTGTATAAATATTTCCATGTTCTCTCAAAGACTTGGTGACGGAGTTTCTATCAATCAAGCAAGGTGCCTCTATAGTAACCACATAAGCTATACTGGTAATCCTACAGTTTAACATGGAATCTGGAAGCCAGAACATTTTAGCATCTTCACATTAACAAAACAAAGTTTTGCCTGAGGTGAAGATCAGTTTTACGGCCCATAAAAATTCCAGGAATCTCTGTACCTCAATTAAGAAACCACTCATTATTTCTTGTAATGGAGTAGATTGATATTCAGCTTTTAACACTTGTTCTTTCCTTTATAAAGTTTATTAGCTGTGTGAGAATTCCTTTTAAGCAAATTCTGTTTTCAGGGTAGTTACAAAAATGGAACCTTAATGCTTTTATCATGTTCATCTGCCCAGATGACACAACCTATGATTCTGAAACCTTTAAATAATTTAAGACAAAATATTGCAGGAAGATACCTTCATAGATGTAATAACTATTTTTGCAATTGTTTAAGAATTTGCTGAATTAAATTAACCAGAATTTGATTTCAAAAATTCTTAAATGGCCTGGAAAAAAATAGGAAATGTCAGCTTTTTAATAAAACACACAATTGATACAAGTAAACACATTTTTATTTGCTACAATAATTTCTACGGACACTGAACAGTACATATTATTTTTAGTATGAGCAGATTTTGTGACAGTTTATTGCTTTTTACGATTTTCTGTAAAAGAAATTCTCAGTTTCAACTTTTGTGTGAATGTTGTTATAATATTGTATGAGTTTGACTCCTCTTTCTGCAGCATCATACACAGCTAATTTCTCAATTGTCTCTGCTTTTGTAATCAGATTCATCCTTCCATCTTTGTTAAGGAAATCAGTAATGACAGAAATTCAGGTAAAGATTTTTTTTTTTTTTTTTTTTTTTTTTTTTTTTTTTTTTTTTTTTTGAAGAAAAATTGATGTTTGTGGAGGAAGAGAAATCATTCAGAATTTATCTCATCAGTTTATTTACTACTGGATACTTGTCTGTATTCAGCATAACTTATATTTGCCATAACCTCTGTTGGAACAGCGTTGTCAAACACAGATAGGGCCACAGTTCTGGAAGCTAAACACCACAGATGGTTAGAAAATATTTTCACAACGGCCTTGCTGATTTGTGGATTGACATCTTGATAATTTATCATTTGACACACGTAGTGTTTAGTTCTCCTGGTAGAAATTCATAGGGCGCTAATAACCCCGATGTTGACGTGCCCTAAGACCCTAACAACAACAACAGGAATTCATATTTCTGAAAAAAAGGAAACTTCTTGAATAACTAATTTGGCACTTTCCTTTGTCATAAGATTTACTACTCTTATAATGTAGAAGAAAACAAGTAAAAGTTGCCTGATTGAGGGAAGTTTCACACCCATGGTTTTATTGGAAATATAGCCAACAAGAGAGACACCAAAATCTTTTGTTTATTACTGAACGAACTAGCTGAAGAAGCAGGTGTAGGAAGAAGACTTCATAAAAATCACTTTTCAGCTGCAAAAACTATCATGAATGAAATGTCTAAAATCAGTCAGGGCATGTCATTTTTTTATTTTTAATAGTGTAGGTTTTATATGTATAATAATACATATAATAAGTGATGGGGAAAATGCTTTAAGGCGATAAAATTTTAAATTCATCCTGAGGATACCATGAAGGAGATAAGAAAGCTGAAAAAACATAATTATATTCCTACAGATATGTTAAAGATAGCCAGATGAGACATTGTACCTTATCTTGAAATGTAATTTAAATTGAGTCTGGATACTTGCTTACCAGAGGACTGGAAAAGTGCAATAGTAGTGCTGGTACGTAAAGGATGGCTGAGAAATAGAGTAAAAAATTATAAGCCAATCAATTTGACACAAGTGGTAGGTAAATTAATAGAGAGATTGATATGCAACCACATCAGAAATATATGTAAGGAGTCTTAAGTGGTTTTCAAGTAGGCAACATGG
This sequence comes from Vandiemenella viatica, assembly GCA_031002005.1. Lineage (NCBI taxonomy): Eukaryota > Metazoa > Arthropoda > Insecta > Orthoptera > Morabidae > Vandiemenella > Vandiemenella viatica. Next base: position 146,380,556 of record JARYHS010008075.1, read on the forward strand.
ATTTGGGCAAGGATATTCATACGAATCTCAGTTGGTGAGATATATCTGATGAATTGGACAAAGGAGACCAAATTGATTCAAAGGCTTTTGACAGCGTGAGCCATAAAATGGTAGTAAATAAGGTAAAAACTGTTGGAGTGGATGAGAAAGTGATTTACTGGGTAGAAGAATTTTTAAAAGTCAGAAAACAAAAAGTTAGAGTAGGAAATGCAGTATCAAAAGAAGTGGAAGTAAAAATGGAAGTGTCAGAGGGTAGTATTGGACCATTACTATTCATCATTCTAATGAATTTGTTGATTGTTTACTGTCAGAAATTAGGTTATTTGCCGATAACATAATGCTATAAAAAAGGATCATAACGGTAGAGGACTGTAAACAGCTGCAGGGTGATCTGGCCAGGATATCTGGTTGGGTTATTAAACATGGGATGAAGATATATACAAAGAAGAGACAGCTTACTAGATGCACAAATAAAAAAACAAAAGGTTGATTATGATTATTAGGTAAGAAAAGAATTGCTTGTTGAAGACTTGAAATGTATATATCTTGGCATTACATTTGATAACAAACTTAAATGGGCAGCACTCATTGGACAGGTAGTAGGAAAAGGTTTCGAAATTCTCCTCTTGTTGTAGAGCGTGATGAGGGGACTTGCGAGAGAAGTAAAGGAATTAGGTTACAAAACTTTGGTCAGACTATTGCTTGAATGTGATAGTGTAGTATGTGACTCACATTTTGAGTATCAAATTCAGGAGTTGGAGAGGGTGCAAAAGAGGGCTGCTAGATTTGTTTCTGGTAATTTTCGCAGAATGCCATCAGTAATAGATACGATAAAAGTGCTGGAATTGGATACATTGCAAGACAGGAGGATGACGTAGAAGGTCATGGGAGTTTACAAGGCGTATATTGGTGATGGGGCTTGGAAAGATATTGATGTAAGAATTAAATTTAATGTATGCAAGAGAAAAGATGACCATAACCACAAGCTGGCGCTTGATTTCAGGCACAAGGGTGAGGGTGTCAGGGATTGTCATAAGTTACCAAGAGAAACAATAAATAATTTACCAAAAATTTTGAACAAATTTAAAGTTAAAATTTGTAGGGTGCAGGAAATGGGGAAGATGGGTGTGTAGGGAAATTGCCACTGGAGTGTGTGCTCCATTGCAATTTAATTAAATATTATTATTAAATAAAATAACGAAGTATACGGAAATACAATCCAACACTTGTCACAGATTGGGTCTGGGAATGATGAACATAAAAGAGACAAACACAAGAAACGCAATATTTCTGCAGTTCACTTTATTCTTGCTAGGAGTGAGATACTAGGCATGGCAAAACATGTACTCATCGAACAGACAGCCTTAGGCGTGTACACATTGTGCACTGCCTGGTGTCTCACTCCAAGCAAGGAGAAGGCTAACCGCTGAAATATTACGTTGTTTGCGTTCATCTCTTTTATATTCATAATTTCCAGCCATCTTCATCTGTGGTAAGTGTTGGATCGTATTTTTTCCCCATCCTCTTTTATTTTTGTGTTTGTTAACTTTCTAAATTGAAGTCAATGTACAGAACATAAAAAGATTAGCGAGTGTTCACTAGTTCATACAGATAACTAACGTTTATTTACAAACTTGGCTGATTGTGGTAAATACGTCTTTGCCCTTATAACTGCACTCTGCCCCTTGTTTTGCAAGAACCCTTCTTCATTTTATTTATTGTATTTACTATGAAGGATAAGTCTGCAAGAATTTTTTAATGTAAGAGAAAATTATGAAAGAAAATATTGCTTATCTGCAATTAAGTCTTTCTGGTGTTCCTAAACTTCAAAACTTTGGGGTTGATGAGTGTCACTTTGTAGTTGTCCGAATGAGTTAAAATTTTGTATCGATTGTTATTATGTAAACTGGAACAAGTTGGGGGGATGGGAACTTGTTATTTTTCATCTTTTGAAAAGACATTTCAGCACATATTCTACAAGATAACACCTGCCCCAGTCATTGATGATGTCCTTCACTACTAATTTTTTAAATATGTGGCTAAAAAAAAACAGGATTTTAATAAGAATATTAAACTAAAAGAGTTTTGAATAAGATGCTCTGATAAGTTTTTCTTATAGTTTTACATTATTATATTACCAACAAACTTAATTTTGCTGTTCATTAAACAGGTGTTAATAAATGGGGCTTATCTATAAATTGTGCCTAGCTTTCGGGGATCAATGTTCAAATGACTGACCATCGTGATTTTGGTTTTGTGTAGTTTCCCCGAAATCACGTGAATGCTGGGATGGTTACTCCTAAAAGCCTATTTCTTGCTCCAATCCTCTACAATCTTTAATGACCTCAACATTGAAGAGGTGTAAAGCCAGAAATAAAATAAATTTATAAATATAATGAAACAGTAACCAGGGAAAAATCTGTACATACAAGATATTTTTGAAAAAATGAATGTTTATTAAGTTCAGAGAAAGAATCAACTTAAAAATGTTTCCGACTACCTTAATGGGCAGAATCTGGACATAAACTGCAGTTAAGATTTGGATTAGTTTTAGAATAATGTGTGGTTGATGGTAATGGGAGTAAAATAAGTATGTTTAATCTTGATGTTATGTCAAAAAGCTGAGAAGTTGAAAATAAGTGTCCAGGAAATAGTTTCTATTTTTCATTGAATGTAGTTCACGCAAAGACTACTTGTCAGATTTTGAATGTAGTTCACGCAAAGACTACTTGTCAGATTTTAATGGGATTTTGAACACTGTGCCTCATATTTTGATATGACATTGGGAAATTAAGATAAGTGTCTGTAAATTAGTACACATTTAAAAATATATTTCTTATTGCAAACAAAATGTTTACCAGAAAACGTACCGTTAGCACAGTATCAAAACTGAGATTAAATTATGCTGAATTGAAATTGGCATTCATTTCTGGCATGCTCTGGTTTGGTTCTGTAATGGATTAATGGCATTTCTCCAATAACTTGAAAAGTTTAAAAGTTTTAAATTGTGGCAGTTGGTGTGGTCGTCTGGTGACGTCAGTATCCGCTAAGTCCGTGGGCTCGAGGTAGACCCCAGTTTCAAAGCATTGGTTGAAACTGGTCTTCATCTAGTCACGTCAAAATTCGCTGGGTTCGTGGGCTCGGGGGTGTAATCCCCAAAATTCGGGAGCATGGTGCACTTGGGAGAAAGATGCACTTAGTCTTCTGGGCATTCAGTCTGCTGCTGGTAGTGAAAGTGAACAGTCCACTAAGTGGAGGAGATCATGTGTTGGTGTTCAGTTACTAATGAATTAATCTCATGGAAGTTGATTTCTTTGGTGAGATGAAGCAATCTTATTATTGATAAAAGTATTTGCAGAATTTTTAGAATGAATTGATTTCACGTGTGAGCCATAAGTATGGTTAGAACTAGTTAGCGTGTTGAATGAATGAGAAGAGTGCTTGATTTCAGTCAGAATTTATCGGAGACATAACCTGCAGTCGTAAAGGATCGAAATACTGATAATAAAATTTCATAAAGGTTGAGTGATGGAGCGAGTTTGTACTATTAAATGCAAATGTTTAAAATAAAGTGCATTTTTTATTTCATTTACCAACTTAAAGTTGGCGGCCATCAGACAAAGAATCAAACTAGTGAGTGCGCAGCTAGATTAACAGGTTCACAGTAAGTTTGGTAACCTAACCACCAGCATAACTGCGACATGGCGACCGTGACAGGACATAATATTTTTTAAATTTTCTCATTTTTTAGGTAAATGAGTATTTAATAACATTCAATGTTTACCATGTTTTCACACATTATCAGCCAACTGAGTAATTTTGCTAATGTTTAATGTTACACCCATTCAAAATATTTCAGTTTTCGCATGTTAAATGTCACACACATTTTGGACATTGTATTTAGGATAAATTTATTATTTACAACTTAATACATGTGGCGTATTTTAGATGATAAATCTTTTAATTGGAAAGTATTGTAGAAATTTATGTAACTCCAATGCCAACCAAGAAACAGAACTTGAATTAAGAATAGGTTTTGATATCTTGTGTAATATTGTTGTGTCTTGAGTATTTTTATAGGCATGAGTGGAGTGTGGATGTTGTGTTTGAAGGCAAGAGGATAGTGTTAATTTTACCCATTGCTATTTGGCATGTAAATTAAATACTAAGAGTCAACTGGCAGGGGGATGTAACGGGTTAATGGCATTTCCCCATTACTTTGTGGTTTAATTTGAAAAGTTTTAAAAAGAGGCAGTTGGCGTGGTCGTCTGGTGATGTCAGTATCTGCTAAGTCCGTGGGCTTAGGGAGGTAGACCCCAGTTTTAAAGCATGGGTTGAAACAGGTCGTCGTCTAGTAACGTGAGCATCCGCCGGGTCCGTGGGCTCGGGGGTATAAACCCCAAATTCGGGAGCATGGTGCGCTTGGGAGAAAGACATACCTAGGCTTCAGGGCATTCAGTTTGCTGATGGTAGTGAAAGTGACCAGTCCGCTAAGTGGAAGAGATCATTTGTTGGGGTTCAGTTACTCTAATGAATTAATCTCGTGGAAGTTGATTTCTTTGGTGAAATCATGGAATCTTATTAATAAAAGTATTTGCAGAATTTTAAATGAATTCATTTTGTGGTGAGCCATAAGTATGGTCAGAACTAGTTGCGTGTTGAATGAATGAGAAGAGTGCTTGCTTTCAGTCAGAATTTATCGGAGACATAACCTGCAATTGTAAAGGATCAAAATACTGATAATAAAATTTAATATAGGCTGGGTGTTGGAGCAAGTTTGTACTATTAAATGCAAATGTTTAAATTGCATTTTTTATTTCATTTACCAACTTAAAATTGGTTGGCGGCCATCAGACAAAGAATCAAACTAGTGAGTGCGCAGCTAGATTAACAGGTTCACAGTAAGTTTGGTAACCTAACCACCAGCATAACTGCGACATGGCGACCGTGACAGGACATAATATTTTTTAAATTTTCTCATTTTTTAGGTAAATGAGTATTTAATAACATTCAATGTTTACCATGTTTTCACACATTATCAGCCAACTGAGTAATTTTGCTAATGTTTAATGTTACACCCATTCAAAATATTTCAGTTTTCGCATGTTAAATGTCACACACATTTTGGACATTGTATTTAGGATAAATTTATTATTTACAACTTAATACATGTGGCGTATTTTAGATGATAAATCTTTTAATTGGAAAGTATTGTAGAAATTTATGTAACTCCAATGCCAACCAAGAAACAGAACTTGAATTAAGAATAGGTTTTGATATCTTGTGTAATATTGTTGTGTCTTGAGTATTTTTATAGGCATGAGTGGAGTGTGGATGTTGTGTTTGAAGGCAAGAGGATAGTGTTAATTTTACCCATTGCTATTTGGCATGTAAATTAAATACTAAGAGTCAACTGGCAGGGGGATGTAACGGGTTAATGGCATTTCCCCATTACTTTGTGGTTTAATTTGAAAAGTTTTAAAAAGAGGCAGTTGGCGTGGTCGTCTGGTGATGTCAGTATCTGCTAAGTCCGTGGGCTTAGGGAGGTAGACCCCAGTTTTAAAGCATGGGTTGAAACAGGTTGTCGTCTAGTAACGTGAGCATCCGCCGGGTCCGTGGGCTCGGGGGTATAAACCCCAAATTCGGGAGCATGGTGCGCTTGGGAGAAAGACATACCTAGGCTTCAGGGCATTCAGTTTGCTGATGGTAGTGAAAGTGACCAGTCCGCTAAGTGGAAGAGATCATTTGTTGGGGTTCAGTTACTCTAATGAATTAATCTCGTGGAAGTTGATTTCTTTGGTGAAATCATGGAATCTTATTAATAAAAGTATTTGCAGAATTTTAAATGAATTATTTTGTGGTGAGCCATAAGTATGGTCAGAACTAGTTGCGTGTTGAATGAATGAGAAGAGTGCTTGCTTTCAGTCAGAATTTATCGGAGACATAACCTGCAATTGTAAAGGATCAAAATACTGATAATAAAATTTAATATAGGCTGGGTGTTGGAGCAAGTTTGTACTATTAATGCAAATGTTTAAATTGCATTTTTTATTTCATTTACCAACTTAAAATTGGTTGGCGGCCATCAGACAAAGAATCAAACTAGTGAGTGCGCAGCTAGATTAACAGGTTCACAGTAAGTTTGGTAACCTAACCACCAGCATAACTGCGACATGGCGACCGTGACAGGACATAATATTTTTTAAATTTTCTCATTTTTTAGGTAAATGAGTATTTAATAACATTCAATGTTTACCATGTTTTCACACATTATCAGCCAACTGAGTAATTTTGCTAATGTTTAATGTTACACCCATTCAAAATATTTCAGTTTTCGCATGTTAAATGTCACACACATTTTGGACATTGTATTTAGGATAAATTTATTATTTACAACTTAATACATGTGGCGTATTTTAGATGATAAATCTTTTAATTGGAAAGTATTGTAGTAATTTATGTAGCTCCAATGCCAACCAAGAAACAGAACTTGAATTAAGAATAGGTTTTGATATCTTGTGTAATATTGTTGTGTCTTGAGTATTTTTATAGGCATGAGTGGAGTGTGGATGTTGTGTTTGAAGGCAAGAGGATAGTGTTAATTTTACCCATTGCTATTTGGCATGTAAATTAAATACTAAGAGTCAACTGGCAGGGGGATGTAACGGGTTAGTGGCATTTCCCCATTACTTTGTGGTTTAATTTGAAAAGTTTTAAAAAGAGGCAGTTGGCGTGGTCGTCTGGTGATGTCAGTATCTGCTAAGTCCGTGGGCTTAGGGAGGTAGACCCCAGTTTTAAAGCATGGGTTGAAACAGGTCGTCGTCTAGTAACGTGAGCATCCGCCGGGTCCGTGGGCTCAGGGGTATAAACCCCAAATTCGGGAGCATGGTGCGCTTGGGAGAAAGACATACCTAGGCTTCAGGGCATTCAGTTTGCTGATGGTAGTGAAAGTGACCAGTCCGCTAAGTGGAGGAGATCATTTGTTTGGGTTCAGTTACTCTAATGAATTAATCTCGTGGAAGTTGATTTCTTTGGTGAAATCATGGAATCTTATTAATAAAAGTATTTGCAGAATTTTAAATGAATTCATTTCGTAGTGAGCCATAAGTATGGTCAGAACTAGTTGCATGTTGAATGAATAAGAAGAGTGCTTGCTTTCAGTCAGAATTTATCGGAGACATAACCTGCAATTGTAAAGGATCAAAATACTGATAATAAAATTTAATATAGGCTGGGTGTTGGAGCAAGTTTGTACTATTAAATGCAAATGTTTAAATTGCATTTTTTATTTCATTTACCAACTTAAAATTGGTTGGCGGCCATCAGACAAAGAATCAAACTAGTGAGTGCGCAGAAAGATTAACAGGTTCACAATAAGTTTGGTAACCTAACCACCAGCATAACTGCGACATGGTGACCGTTTTAGGACCTAATATTTTTTTAAATTTTCTCATTTTTTAGGTAATTGAGTATTTAATAACATTCAATGTTTACTATGTTTTCACACATTATCAGCCAACTGAGTAATTTTGCTAATGTTTAATGTTACACCCATTCAAAATATTTCAGTTTTCGCATGTTAACCCTTTCCTCCCTGACGGTACTTATAAGTACCACTGTATTTACCACCATATAATTCGACAATACCAGTGTCCACTGCATTGTTAAGCCTGTTGATGTATTGTTGTATGATTAAGTCAGACAATGACAACATTTATTTTTAAATTCTGTGTGAAATTGCCGAGAAATTAATTTTCTAAGTTGGGGCTTGACAGCATACTGAGCAAAGTAACAAGTGGTACATTACAATGAATTTTTAGATGATAATTTACTTGGTAAGTGTCAATTTCTGTTATTACTTTTTTAGTTTGAACATTTAACCATATATTTTTTACCTATAAAATATGTTTTTCTAGTTTCTTTACTAAATAATCTAGAAAAACCAACGTGGACTTATAAGTACCGTCAGGGAGTTCTGGGTAGTTTTATACAGATTATTGGTCAATAGATTTAGCAAGTATACAATTGGTTTTATCATTGTTTTAGATATTTTCAAATGGATATTTCTATGAAATACGCTCTGATTGAAGTTCTTCTCTTAGAAGTTTATAATTTATCAAGGCAAAAATGAAGAAATGACTGGATTGTTCTCAGATTACTCATTAGGTCAAAGAGTGGTATTAGAATTGACTGAAACAAATGGAGCAATGACGATGTTATCTAGTATTATCATTATTTTTCATCAGTTTCATTATTAAAAAACTGAAACAACATTTGTTTGTGGGAGAATCAGACCCTACTGCAAGGGACTTTCGAACAATCTGCTGATGGAAAACTAAAAAGAGGAGATTATGACAATGAGTTTACAAACCTAGGTATTTGCTACTGGAAATGGAAGGATAAAAAAATCATACATTTAGTATCAAATTTTCATGGCAGTGGTGAAACTCCACTACATTGGTTGGGTCAATGGCAATTTCAACAGATGGGCCCTCTCTCGGGTTGGATTGGTGACCTGGTGTATCTTGGACCAGAGGGCCTCTCTGGCCGGTCATCGGGGGCCACCTCCGGCAGTAGGTCCCCCGTAGCATTTTGCCCATCCTGCCACCCTGTTGTTACACTATTGTACTATTAAATGCAAATGTTTAAATTGCATTTTTTATTTCATTTACCAACTTAAAATTATTTGGCGGTCGTCAGACAAAGAATCAAACTAGTGAGTGCGCAGAAAGATTAACAGGTTCGCAATAAGTTTGGTAACCTAATCACCAGCATAACTGTGACAGTTCCATGTGATTGTAGCTTCCTTTTACCCTGTACAATTTCTGGGTTAGTCTAAATGCCTAAATGGTAACTGTACTGAGCAGGTATCTGGTAAGAAGTTAGGAAATTGCTTTACAAAAATTTGGTCAGACCATTGGTTGAATATGGTGGTGTAGTTTTGTGTAAGGCAATGCGTGATACATTTAAAGAATTCCAAGTCATTAATTTATCTGAAGATCTGATTACTAATCCAAAAAAGTTCTGGTCATATGTCAAATTAATAAGAGGCTCTCGTAAGGTCATGTCGTCGTTGATTAAGAAAAATGAGGAATTATCAGAAACTAGCTTAGAGAAAGCAGAAATTTTGAATAATGTATTTAAAAACCTTTCACGACAGAAAACTTGGAGAAGATTCCAATATTTAACAATTGTAACAACAAATTTATGAATGATCTCATTCTCGATGTCGAGCGAATAACTAAACTGCTTATGAATGTAAATCCCAATAAGGCTCCCAGACCAGACGGTATTCCTACAAGATTCTACTCTAGGTGCACAAAGGAAATTGCGCCGTATTTGATGAAATTATATACCGCTTCCTTGGATCAAGGAAAAATACCAGCTGAATGGAAGACTGCCATCATAAGTCCAGTATTCAAAAATGGGAATGTTAATGATCCTCAAAATTATAGGCTTATCTCCTTAACCTCAATATTTTGCAGGATTTTAGAACACATCATCTATTCAAATATCATGCGGTTTTGGATGAGGTGAGCTTTTAAACCCAAATCAACATGGATTCAGAAAAGGCTGATGCTGTGAAACACAACTTGCCCTTTTAATTCACGACTTGAGCCGTATTATAGATGAGCAATCCCAGGTTGATTTAATTCTATTAGACTTTTAAAAAGCTTTCAACACTGTGCCTCACACTAGGTTACTTAGGAAACTTCGTGGTTACGGCATATCTAGACAAATATGCCTCTGGATTGCAGACTTTCTGAAGGGCAGAACACAATGTATAGTTCTCGATGGTGAGTGTTCATCACCGAAGTAAGGTCCGGGGTTCCCCAGGGAAGCGTGATAGGACCACTGTTGTTTCTCATATACATTAATGATTTATGTGACATAATAAGAGGGATGAAAAGATTATTTGCCGATGATGCTATTATTTCTCGTGAAATCACAGCCTAGGACGACTGCGCTTTGTTACAAGATGATATTATGATAATAATTGCGTGGTATAAAGATTGGCAGTTGGAGTTAAACACTAAAAAGTGCCAAGTCATGCATCTAAGTAAAAAGGTGACACCATTTAACTCTGAATATACAATTAGAATGGTAGATTCCGCTAAATACCTAGGGGTAACAATTCGTAATAATTTGTCGTGGAATGAGCATGTGGAGAATGTAATTGGGAAAGCAAATGGTATGCTTCGATTTCTAGGTCATAACAATTCACTCCGAAAGTTAAATCGATTGTATACAAGTCACTAGCGTATCCTCACTTAGAATATTGTTGCTCTGTATGGGGTCCCCATCAAAAGGGATTAATGGAGGCATTAGAGAAGGTCCAAAGAAGAGCCGCCCGATTCGTGACAGGTATATATAGTTGGAGGGAAAGCGTAAGTGTGATGTTGAAGGAGTTAGGTTGGGAAGACCTGGAACACCAAAGGTGTTGCTCTTGATGTCAGTTAATTGGAAAATTCATGACTGACATATTTCAGAATGACAGTAAACAAATATTACTACCATCAACATTCGTATCTCGGAATGACCGTGAAAATAAGATAAGAGAAATCAGGGCCAGAACCTATTCTTTTCTGTATTTATTTTTTCCACGAGCGATTAGGGAATGGAATAGAAAGGATATACCGGGCGAGTAAACTTAAAATTCGACACAAATAGCTTTCGATAAAGCTCTCCGGCCATCCTGATCTGGGTTTTCCATGGTTTTCCCAGATCACTGCACATGAATGCTGTGATGGTTCCTCACAATACACCATGGGCGCCTCCTGCCATATCCCATATATCCCTTCCAAACCATTACCTTTCCAGATAGGTGCAATGCACCCTCCGCCACACACTTTTAGTGAATCGCGGAGTTATAGTAATGGTAGTACTGTTGGGATCTATATTTACATTTGAACAGCCATTATAATTTTTGGTATTGTTCATAAAAAAATGTGTTTACATTATAATATTTAGTGCCTGGACCCACATTCTTTTCCACTGCTGCGGGGTCCGACACGGTTTCAGTCTTTGGTTTGGCTGCCCCCGACGCTGCATTTTCCTTTGGGGCTGTTGGTTTTGCTCTCTTATCTCACCATTATCAATTCTCCTTCCATTATAATTGTGATCTCTTCCCTCGAATTTACCATCTCTTGACCTATAACCCCTTCTAGGAGGACTCCTGTTTACCCTCGTATGATTATCATTGTAATTTTTATCAGAGAATGACTCCTCGGCATCGAAACGTCTCAATAATTCTGAAACTCTTTTCACATTAATCACTTCCACAGTACCTATTAGATTTCTAGTTTGGGGAGGTAGCCTAATTCCTATCAAATTTATGAATCCCTCTTCGCCATATGGGTTGTCTAAATACTTGCACCAGATCCAACTTTTATGAAAATATGTTGTGTCTCACAACCAGGCTTGTAGGGTCTACCAGTCATCAATATTATCTTCTTCTGAATTTGCTACTTGTTGACCAAAAATGTTGAAGAAAATTTTCTTTAAACAATTCATGATCATTCATATCCGTAACCTTCCTATCGCCTGATGCCATGTCATTAGATTTTAGGTTTTTACATAAAAATGTAATTTTCTTACTGTCCTGTAACACATTTAAATAAGCAGATCTCTCGAAATTATCAATCAACTCTGCAGGATACAACTTCCCAGTATCATCATAATAGTCAAATTCTTCTTTTAGGTCAACACTGATAACTTGATTACCAACTAACACTTTGGCTTTGGAACCCAGCAACTGATTTATATTACATTGTGTTGCCTCCAGTCTATGTGTAAGCTGTACTAATATACATGTCTTACCTCATTCACTTACCTCAAATATTAGTTTTAAACCTATACCACATTTTGCTTTAACTCTTCCAATCTACTATCATTGGCTTCAGTTAAACCCATATATTCACCTTTCATCTTATTGCATTCTCTTATCTCTCTAACCTCCTTATTATATTTAAAGTCTACCTTATTAATTAAATCAGCACATTCAACCCTATTCTGTTCACAGATCTCACAGACCCATACATTCGTCTTTGGGCTGTTTTACTTCTTGTAATATTGCTTGTAAAATTTATTTACGGTCTGTAGCTAAATATCTTCTCTAATATCTGAGCAGAACCCATGAAGTTGCTTATTATTCTTTTCATCAAAACCTGTAGCTATCTTAGAGATTCTGCCATCATTGTCTTGTCTCAACCTGTCCCTGAATTCAGAAAAATTGTTATGAATTTTAGAAAATTTGCTGTCAAAATTTAGTTCCCTTTTGTATTCAGAAAATTTGCTATCAAGATCTAATTGGAAAAATTGGCTATTAATTTCTGAAAATTTGATGTCATTATCCTGCTTTAATTAGGAAAATTTGCTCTCAAATTTGCATTAAAATTAGTTACAAAGGATTCTAGGAATTCCTGAATATTTTATCCGTTGGCCATAACCAGTTACTAAGTTAATTTGATAAGGCCCCAAACCAATATGCAAAAGCAAATATTCAATTAGTACTCACTGTTCACTGCTCACTAGACCCTGATGCACTTAAACACTTATTCTTAACACTGTTCACAATTCTGAACATGAAAACACACTACACTTTTTGTTCTAATTTGTTGATGTACACCATCTTGAACTCCGATGAACACTGGTATCCTGGACCAGATAATTTATTCACTTGCCGTTGGGACACCACAGTTGATTCATGTTCATTTTGTGTTACTCCTAAGTAGCAGTATTCTGAGCAATCGCTGGTTGAATCCCTCCTCCAGGTTTTCCAAACTGTGCCACGTGTCTCAACTTGTTCTATGTTGGTAGGTAGTCCGTAGCCACCTCCATGTTTAAAACTCTGAAAATTTTTACGTATTGGGCTTTAGTCATAGGTTCTTTTGGTGTTATGAATCTGTTAATTTATAGATGTCCTAGAATACCAAGTTCATCCATGGTTGACATGTCATACCAACTGGTAATTGTTGTGCGCTCTACTGTCATCAATTAATGATGATTACCTTTAATTGCTACATCTTCCAATTCATGGATTACTGTCGTTGGTCACCATATGGTTTTACCTATCTCCAAAGGTTAATGACTACTGCTTTATGTGTATTAAATAGTTCTATGAATTGACAACACCAATGAATCACTTTTCACCTCACTTTTATGTCATTGAAAACTTCATAACAACATTATATGCAGATATGGCATTAGACTCTTCTAAAGGTTTCAGAGAGTTGAAGAAAAGCATTGGAAGGAAGAGGACGTGTTGGTTGTGGAAAGAATATAATTTAAGAGAAAAGATAAAACAGAATGGCTAGATGGAAGCCACAAAGAATCCTGGCGGGATCCTGAGGGCAAGGAAATTAGGGTTTAATAAAGATAATGTAATATGACTGGAAAAGATAATTATCTGTTAAATGGAAAATATAAAAGTTGTGAGATAAAAAAAAGGTACTGAAGCATATATTAATTTTGATGATGACTGGCTATTGTAACTGTATTATGTAACTAAACGGCATCTCACTGCTCGCCTCTGCCGCTCACTTAAATAGTCACCAGGGAGATACCAGAACATAGCAACTAAGGCCGATCGATGTTTCTTCAGTGTTGACACTGTGGCCGACAATCCAAACCACACTGAAACAATTATAAACTAGTACAAAATTACTCACAATCATTATGAAACACCCAGAAATGAAAATTAATTATATTTACAGGCATTTACACACAAAATTATCAACATCAGCCAATCCAAACAGTTCAGAATTTCTCTCCAAACATCTTGGCTCGCATAACACTTACAAACTTTAAATTAATGTTTCATTCATAATACTGTCCTTGATCATATTATGTATCATTTACACAGATTTCCCTATCCATAAAAAAATGTTCATTTACATGACAAATATACACAAATTCACAACTAATCACGATGGAAAATATACAGATCCACATTAATGAACTCCCATCTTGCTAACATAATTCTGAAAATAAAATTTCATAAAAGGACTGGGTCTGAAGGCTGTTTCAGTACGATGACAATAACATTCACATCTGACAAGAATAGTGCCACGTTAGTCATGGTCAGCTATGAGCAGTTTTTACCATACTCTACTTTTCTCCTTATTTCAGAGAATAACTGTGCCATACCCTTGCAGATTCCTACAGTAGACATCTCAGTCAGTCTCAATTGCACATGGAGTTGTCTCCTGCATTATAGGACCAATATCTACTTTTGTCTGCAGCCTTCCATTTTGTATAAAATTATTTCCTATTTTGTGAAAATTATTTCACAGCTTTCCCCCTTCTGCCTTCAAAATCCTTGTCACCTTGTATGTAATCTTGTAAAGTAGATTGGAAGAGTTTCCATACAATATCTATACCAAATCCTTTCTCGGTTCAGATTTTCTAAGCTGACAGAATTGTCCTTTCCTGGCGTATAGCTGCAAAAAATTCTCAGCTCAATATGTCCTGCCATGCATGATGTTTCAATAGCAATCTTTGCTTTCTGCATCAGATAAAGTAATAGCTTGAAGTATTTAATGTGACAAAATGTCACTGTATATACGATTGTGCAGGATGAGTATCTTGGTTTTCTATATGGAGAAATAATTAGTCCAAGATACACATTCAGATTTAACTTTGTTTCTACAAGACATCAGACTACAAACATACAGGTTGCACATGTAAACACTAGCTCCAGCGATTACACTCAATACTTCTTTCAAAGACAATACTGTTATACGCTCTCACAGTACTTGGATAAAGGAAACAAAGAAACTGCCGCGAGGCACTGAAAATAAGATAGGATAGGGAAAATAAACAGTTACCCGTCACTTACCACAGATGAAGGCAGGAGGGCGAGACACGTAAAAACACAAAAACAAAAGAATTACACAATATTTCGACTTTTTAGTCTTCCTCATGTAGGAGGCGAGACATATGGCAGGGGGAAAGATGTGGTCACATCCGAGCCTGCCACATGAATGAAGCACAGGCGGAAAACGCGTGGTAGTGGAAGAATTGCCGGGGGGGGGGGGGGGGGGTAGGGAATAGGCTTGACCAGCGATAAAAGTGAAACAAATGAATATAATGTCTGTGTAGCTTAGTTCAAAAAGTTATAATTGAAAATAAAGGGAGATAGAATAATTTAAATATATATATATATATACAAAAAATAAAAAATAATAAAATAAATAAATAAAGAGGAAAAAATATATATAAAAATAATAAAAAAAAATAAAATATATATATAAATAACCGACTGTAAAATGAAATGAGAGATAGCAAGTGACAGGTTTAACGTAGGTTTAGGCCAGGGGTGTGTCTGGTGTCAAGGATATGTTGATAGGCTAGTTCCCATCTGCGGAGTTCTGAAGGGGTGGTGGTATTTGGAAAAACTCTAATAGCTCTGACTGTGAAACAGGTGTTGAGGTTGTTTGAATTATGGAAGTTCGCATGAATTGCCACGGGATGGTCTGGGTTGGAAGTATAAACTGTTTGCCTGTGGCCATTCATTCTGTAGGAAAGTTGTTGAGTGGTGAGACCAATGTAAGAGGCAGTGCAGTGGATGCAGGTGAGTTGGTAAATAAGGTGAGTGGTAGCACATGTGGCATGTCCAATTATAGGGAAAGATTCGCCTGTGACAGGATTAGAGTAAGTAGTGGTGGCAGGGTGCATGCTGCAAGTTTTACAGCGGGGTCTGTTACACGGGAAAGATCCCTGTGGAGGTCTAGGGGAGTCGGCAGGTAAATACTTGTGGACCAAGATGTTGTACAGATTGGGCGGTCTGCTGAAGCAAGTGCGGGGAGCAGTGGGTAGGATTTTGGGAAGGAGGAGACGCATTTCAGGGAAGGAACGTAAGAAATCATGCCCACGGCGGAGTATCTGGTTGACAGATTCCAGGCCAGGAAAGAACTGGGTGACAAGTGTTGGACCACGGTCAGCTTTAGGAGGTGCAGAACGAGGGTTGTGGGTGATGGCACGGGAAATTTGTTTTTCCACCAGATCATGGGGGTATTGGCGGGAAACAAGGGCTTGGGATAGTTTTTGGAGTAACTGGAGATTGATTCATGATCAGAACAGATGCGTCTGCCACGGATTGCAAGGCTGTATGGGAGGGAACGTTTAATGTGGAAGGGGTGACAACTGTCAAAGTGTAGTATTCCATTTACAACAATACCTACACTTTGACAGTTGTCACCCTTCCACATTAAACGTTCCCTCCCATACAGCCTGCAATCCGTGGCAGACGCATCTGTTCTGATCATGAATCAATCTCCAGTTACTCCAAAAGACTATCCCAAGCCCTTGTTTCCCGCCAATACCCCATGATCTGGTGGAAAAACAAATTTCCCGTGCCATCACCCACAACCCTCGTTCTGCACCTCCTAAAGCTGACCGTGGTCCAACACTTGTCACCCAGTTCTTTCCTGGCCTGGAATCTGTCAACCAGATACTCCGCCGTGGGCATGATTTCTTACGTTCCTTCCTGAAATGCCTCTCCTCCTTCCCAAAATCCTACCCACTGCTCCCCGCACTTGCTTCAGCAGACCGCCCAATCTGTACAACATCTTGGTCCACAAGTATTTACCTACCGACTCCCCTAGACCTCCACAGGGATCTTTCCCGTGTAACAGACCCCGCTGTAAAACTTGCAGCATGCACCCTGCCACCACTACTTACTCTAATCCTGTCACAGGCGAATCTTTCCCTATAATTGGACATGCCACATGTGCTACCACTCACCTTATTACCAACTCACCTGCATCCACTGCACTGCCTCTTACATTGGTCTCACCATCAACAACTTTCCTACAGAATGAATGGCCACAGGCAAACAGTTTATACTTCCAACCCGACCATCCCGTGGCAATTCATGCGAACTTCTATAATTCAAACAACCTCAACACCTGTTTCACAGTCAGAGCTATTAGAGTTTTCCAAATACCACCACCCCTTCAGAACTCCGCAGATGGGAACTAGCCTATCAACATATCCTTGACACCAGACACACCCCTGGCCTAAACCTACGTTAAACCTGTCACTTGCTATCTCTCATTTCATTTTACAGTCGGTTATTTTATATATATATTTATTTATTTATTTTTTATTATTTTTTTTATATATATTTTTTTCCTCTTTATTTTTTATTTTATTTCCTCTTTATTTTTTGTATATATATATGTATATTTTTAAATTATTCTATCTCCCTTTATTTTCAATTATAACTTTTTGAACTAAGCTACACAGACATTATATTCATTTGTTTCACTTTTATCGCTGGTCAAGCCTATTCCCTACCCCCCCCCCCCCACCCCACCCCTCCGGCAATTCTTCCACTACCCGTTTTCGCCTGTGCTTCATTCATGTGGCAGGCTCGGATGCTCTCACAGTACTGAACTACAAGATCTTTGCATACATAATAAATGTTTCAAAACTCGCCTCTGCCTCGCTTATGTAAGTTCCATAGAAAATTCCAGGATAGTACAGAGGCTTCCGACAGATGTTTCTCTAACAATAAGTAAGCAATTAAGAACATATTAAAAACAATCACAATCAATACAAATCATTTACAATCATTACAAAATGCACAGATATGAAAAATTAAAGATATTTACACACAATATTATCCAAATAAATCAGTTTAAAACTGTCACAAATTGTCCTCTAAACGGTCACCTCACTACTTTGGAATTGCAAACATTTAATCAATTTTTCTTAAACTTATTAAATAGCGTTGCATAATTTCTTTTCATAAAAAAGTCCATTTATACCAATTCACAATCAGTGGCAATAAAAACATACAAAATCATATTTACAATTCCATTTAAAGTCTGAGTTTGAAGGCTGTTTCCTGGAGTTTGTTGGATCCTGTGTTAATGTTGCAAAAATATAGATCGGCCAAACTATCAAAACCAGAGAGCGGTTGTTTCCAATTAGTTTTTCCTGACTACCAAATCAAGAAAGAGTTCTAGCTTGCGTACCCCTTGTAGCTGAAATTAATAAAAACATGAAACCAATATTTTGTCAAGAATGCGTTGTCACACAATATTTCGGCGACTGGCAGGCTATGAGAACTGAGCCTTTCTGCTGCACCCAGCACTTCACCAGAAGATGGCGACAATAAATTTAGTCGCCGAAATATCATGTGACAATGCATTCTTGACTCGACAAGTCACCTGAGAGCATTTCATACATTCTCAACGCCAAGAAAGACTTCATTCTTATATACAATATTTTTCATTTATTAAATTTTAACTAACATCACTAAGTCAACAAATATCCAAGAAATACATTTTGGCATTAGTATGCTTGGAGCGTGGTGCCGACCCCATCACATATATTCTAGTGCCAATGGTTGTAACGGGAATGCAGAGCTCTACCTCGGCGAATCCTACGGGAAGCAGCAGGAGCCGTAGGAACCCCGTGACCTTTACCTTATGTTTTCTTTTCCAGTTTCCTTAGTTGTTATCTTAGCCAAGAGATTACTGCGTGTACCCTTGAAACAACCTCATGTACCCCTAGGAATACGCTTACCATTAATTGGGAACACTGCCACAGAGGAATGCAATATCGAACAGCAAATATATTTGTGTTTGCTATAGCTGAACAAGTCTGCATTAGCTGAACATGCTGTGGGAAGTTTCAGTCAAATAAATTTCAAGAGAACTGAAGCTTTGGTTTGGATTTAAAATTTATGGGGTTCGATAATTAGGGAGTCACTGGATGATGAAATAATTAGTCCAAGATACATTTTCAGATTTAACTTTGTTTATTTCTAGAAGACATCAGCTCCAGTGATTACAGTCTCACACTACGGAACTACAAGACTCCTTGCAGATGTAAAAACTGTTTCAAAACTCATCTCTGTTTCGCTTATATAAGTTCCATAGAATAATTCCAGTAGTAATAACATAAACGAAGATGGTAATCTCATTCTGAGTGAAGCGTGGAAGTCCATCATGCATGATCTGCAATAGCAGCACTTAAGATGTGCACACCAGAATGGCTCTAGTGAGAGAATTGAGTACCAGAGTTCGTTGTGGGCATCCTATGAGGCCTAGTTGACCCAGCAGCCCTGTGGGAGAGTAGCATTTGCAGCAGGCCTCATATACATCTGCTAACTGCCATCAGTTCTTATATGAGTGTTAATTGTAAGGCAATCACAGTTGGTGAT
The DNA here is from genome assembly GCA_031002005.1 of Vandiemenella viatica. Classification (NCBI taxonomy): domain Eukaryota; kingdom Metazoa; phylum Arthropoda; class Insecta; order Orthoptera; family Morabidae; genus Vandiemenella; species Vandiemenella viatica. The sequence goes on from JARYHS010008075.1 coordinate 146,399,733, forward strand.
ATTTTATTGCAAGAAACTGCTGAAGTATTACTTCACCTGATGAAGACAGTAAAGATAGTTCTCGAAACATCTTGCATGGTAGCACTTATCTAGCAAAACATCCCAGAAAAATTTTCAGCATTTATGAGCTGGATTAACTTCAGTCACCTCTGCATTGACATTTTTAAATATTTTTTTTAGTAACATGGTAGTACAGTTTGACGAAATATACAACAATTATGTCAGTCAAAGAGATAAGATAAAGTGGTATGGCACTGAGGCCACAATTGTTCATTGGCTTCATTATAAAACAACTGTTTGACAGGATGAGTGGCTCTACTTTGTTTTAATGAGTACCCAGTTTCAATATTTAAATTAAAATGCTGATCTCTTTCTGTTATTTGATTTATGGTTTTAAGGTAATTAAAATGTTCCATCAGTTTGTGACATTACAGTAGTCATGCAATCCTTGATTAATGAATATCAGTGCAGATATCGATAATCGATATACAGCGAGAGGCTACTCTCTGAGCTAAACTTGCAGTCAGTCAAGTGTTGACCCGCGTAGCAGCTACCCGGGAAAAACGGTATGGTTGTGTGTAAGTGAACTGGTGTATTCTTGAAGAAATTTCGGGCATATGGATACGTAAAACGCGCTTCCGCGACGGGAAACTAATGTTGGTGTGACGTCACTATTCGTGAGATACGCCAAACGGTGCAAAAATATGCCGCTACTTGCTTAGAGAACTGTGAAAGTGCTATTGTGTATTGGTAACTGTTGTACAGACATCAACATATTTCTGATTGGAAGGAGAGTATTTTGTGATTCAACTTTTCACTCCTAAGAACTTGTAATCTTCAGAAAAGTAATAATTAATTCCAGTTGGTGGTCGGCGTATGGATGTAAGATACAAACTCTCAGAATAAAAAAGTTGTTCTACTTGTACTTCCGATGTGTGAGTGTATCTTTTAATGGTTGATTTCTATGAACTTGTGAATATTCAAGATTTCCAGTACGTTCGACCGACAGCTGGTGGCGACTGAGACAAAATAAAAAAAACTACGAATTATCGATGCCTCCAAGAGGTAGGTCAAATCATAGTGTGGTGGTAACATCACTATCTGTAACTGAACATTAACTCCAGTAAAACAAAAAAAAAAAAAAACTAGTAGTTTGACATGGCTCAACGTGACAGGACTCGGTACAGGTAAAACTGTTAATTACGGACAGTACTATAAAACAAAGCTTCTATAAAAATGTAAAACCTAGTAGTTTTACAAGTTCTTGTAAAAATTACAAAGAAAAATAAAACAAAAAGCTGGACTATTTAGAATTTTTCTTATGACATGAACATATTGAGTGGTGTGTGTTCATATTAGATTGGCAGCATTTTGTGTTTTGTGATTAAGTATTATGTGCCAGAAGTTAATCATATTCCTAACTCCAGAATTGATTTTAGAACTTCATATCAACCAGATGCCAGTCGCATTGGTTTGAGACATTGGTAAGAACAAGTTGTTATGAATTGTAAGCAGTTTAATAGTGAAAGAAGGAAGTGTCTGAGATGGCGCAGTACCATTTCTTCAGATCAATTTTGTTACTCTATTCTAACAGTATAATGTGCTATGAATGTCTCTTTTGTAGCCTTTTAGATTCTGTTTCTTCTTACATTCATCAAATTTGTCACCTGCAGGGCAAATTTGACTAGTCTATCAATGAATTCTGGCAGTTAGTACTATTTGAAGTAAGAACTACCATACTAGCAACCTGAAAAGTAAATCTCAATGTTTTTTGTGAAACCTCTTCAATTTACTGCCATGATACATTACCACTTGTATACATATCATGAAAGTTTCACAAGATATTAAAGCTGTTATTGACAGTTTTTAATTGGTGTAATCCTGAAAATTGCTGTAGTTTAATTATGTGTACTTTTATGATTTGTAGTGTTATAATTAATTGTGTAGTGTTTCAATTTTCAGAAAAAATATTTCCTATATTAACAAAACAACTTATGTCAAAACAGTTTGATACAAAATTAATGTGTATTTATATTTCAGAATACAATTGAGAAATTGTGGCTAGACATAAAAGATCTTTTGAATCCTGAAGTTGCAAAAGAGAACCGCCATCTGGCACTGTTTTTCATTCGATGTCTTGTGCAGGGACAATATGATAAGTTGGGGATTATGCGTGTTCATTTCTTCAGACTTGTTAAAGAACATAACATTCCAGAAGATGCTGTTCCAAGGTATGGGTACTAGTTTTCAGTATTTTCCTATTATGATGTTATCCACTGCTTTATTACTACAATAGTCAGGGGTGCTTAGTGTTTCTTTAAATATTGTGAAAATGCTAGTCAGAATAATTTTTATATAATATTCCTAATGCCTGTTCCTATATCTTCTTCTTTATGTATAAAAATTCAGCCTCCATTTGTTTGTGGTTGCAAAGCTCAAAAACTATACTGTCGATTGACTTGAAATTTTTGGAGATTGTGATGGGTGGCAAGAAGATTTTTTTAAAAATAAAAAAACCATCCGCTATCCCCCTTTACACTTCTTAACTTTTATACAAACCCACATATTTCATCCGATTTCGATTGAACTTTGCACACTTATACTTTAAAACCAAAAGAAAAATACTGCCAACTTATGGTTTACAAAAACCCAACCCTTCTCTCCCTTAAATTTTTTTCAGTGTTCTTCATACATACCCACAGTTTTTATCCGATATTGATAGAACTGTGCACATGTGTACAGTAGAACTCCAATTATCCGAACTCTTGATTATCCAAATCTCTGAATATCTGATTCATTTTTGTGAATTAAGATGGGAAGAGACAGGAGAAGATGTGGAAAACATGTCACTTGAGGAATTCAAAAACATTTTTTTGAAAATTCCTGAATGTTCAAAAATAAGTGCTGAAGATAAAGGAGGGACGTGGTGTGTGATTCGTCAGACCCTGCGTATGAAATTCTAAATGATGATAAACTTTTTCAAAGTGTGAGAGAAGAAAATGTCAAGGAATAAGACAACCTTAATGTCGAAGTTGAAGCAAACACTGGACCATCAGCTAGTAAAACATTTTCCAGCCTTGAAACTGCGTTGAAGTGGGTAGAGTGTCAACCCGTGACCAGTTGTTAAGCGAATGCACGACTTGGCTTCCCGAAAACTGATCAATACAGTCAAACGGCTTACTTTGACCGAGATGTTCAGCAAGCTATGACTTTTATTTACAGTATGGTACGTCCATAATGTACTAATGTACAGAACTTGTAAGTACGCTTAACGTGTAAAAGTGTTGCCTTTTCATTTAACTGATTAAAAGCTCTTTTTCTTTAAAAATAGTTTTTTCTCCCATTTTCAACATACATACATTAATTAATTAAAATAGACCCTTTTTCAGAAAAAATCCAACTATCCGAATTTTTAATTATCCAAATGGGGTCCAGTCTCAATTGATTCGGATAATTGGGGTTGTACTGTACCTCAAAACAAAAAGAAAAATACTGTCAAAATTTGGTTTTCAGAAACCCAACCCCTCTCCTCCTTCCACCCTCCTAATTATTGTCAATGTTCTTTATACAAAGTTACAATTTCTACCTGATTTTGAAGGAACTTGGCAAACGTACCTTTTTAAAAAAGAGAAAAATACTGTCAACTTTTGGTTTGCAAAAACTCATCCGCTTTACCCCCACCTCTCTTATATTCCAATGTTGTTTATAGAAACCCACAGTTTTTATCATATTTAGATGGAATATCGCACACTTATACTTTAAAACAAACAGAAAATTATTTTCTATATTTTTTTTTCAGACACCCATCCCCTTACCCCAATCACTCCATTAAATGTTTGCAAATATTATTTATACAAAGCTACGGTTTTTTCTGATTTTGATGGAACTTTACGCAGTTATACTTTAAAACAAAGAGTTAAATAGCAGTGTACCTTAGGTTTACAAAAACCCACTCACTCTTCCCCATCACCCTACTTAAACAAAATTTACACCATTCAGTTTTTACAAATATCTGAAAAACGGTAGGAAATTTGCCAAAGTGGATACAGAGATTCTGAGAGTCCATAACATTTCCTGTCAAACAGCATTAGACTGATTCTTGTTGGTCAATTACTGTCCAAATAATTGGGATTGGAAACAAAAAATGATTTTATGTGAAAAAAATATTTTTTTCTTCCTTTCCATTCATTCCACAGCACAGCCACAGCAAAGAAAGTAGGGTATTAAATTAAATGATGTGTTTAGTCGGTGAATCCATGATTGCTAGAATACTTATATATACTTCCCTATTTATTTCATACCATAGCAAAGTGTGGTCAGGCTTAGTCGGAATTATAAAATCGGAAGTTGTTGTGTGTGTGTATATATATATATACACAAAATAACAATGATCAGGAAAATGCTTTAAGGCAACAAAACTAAGGATTAGTAGGGAAATATGACCCAACACTTACCAAAGATGAAGGTGGCTGGGATGACGAACACAAAAAAAAACAAGCGCACAAAAGAATGCAATATTTTGGCCTACAGCAGCCTTATACGTGCAGAAGATGAGACACCAGGTGGAGTCACAGTGACCGCTTTCGTATGCGTTGGGTCATATTTTCCTATCAATCCTTAGTTATATATATATGGGAGTAAGTCAAATACACGTCCTAGTCGTGCCCCCTCGGACCTTCCATATATCATATGGATGCTATTTGACATCTCACCCCTCGGTCGAACTTGTCCCAAGGTTGTGGTATCCAGCCCCTTCGGTGGGATGGTCGACCAACTGGGGAAAGCGTCAGGATGGTCAACAGCTTCAGCGGTGGATGAGGATTATGAATCCCAACAGCAAAGAAGGTGGAAGAACTATCCTTGATGTAGGGAGAACCAAAACCCATGACACGTCTGTAGGGGAATCCGCCTGCGGCTTGGTCAGCGTCTGCTCTAGGAACTGAAAATGCCTGGTTATAACTTCTCAGTGGAAACACTGGACAAATATTTTAATCACAAGCCATGATGATTCGTGAATGTAATGACAAACTTACCCCAGGTGGTAATCAATCCACCCGTTGATGGACAGCAACTGGGTATTCGGATTCTGGGGAACCCGGGTGATCACGAACAACGAGAAAGTCGGAGTTCTCCAGTAGACTTTCATACAAAATCCCTACGTACATTGGTACCCTAAACATCAACACCCTAATCCAACGTGGAAAATACACTCTAGCATCAGAAATAGATCGACAGAAAATCAAGATACTAGCGCTCCAAGAAACACAAATAACTGATGAAGACACAATAAACTACGGCAACTACCGCATCTTTAATAAAAAACAGGAAAACGAGTCGCTAATGGTGCCCCACTATTGGGTATGGCCTTTATGGTACAAAAAAGCATAACCAGTTCAATTAAAGACGGTCTCTCCCATAAACAAACGTCTCATGACAATGCAAATACAACTGTGCCCACAAAAAGTACACCCTAATAAATGTCCATGCTCCAACAAATGTAGACAACAAAAAGAAACCACTAGAAACCGAAAAATTCTGGGACAAACTTGAGAAAGTCATGGAAAAAATCCCTATAGAGGATGCAAAGATCTTACTTGGCGATTTTAATGCACAACTCGGGAAAGAATATCAGAAAACCATTGGTAAATATCCCACCCACAAATTCACAAACAAGAATGGCACGAGACTTATTGAAATATGCCAACACAGCAACTTAAAAATCATGTTAACTTCTTTGAGAAAAGATTCACGAAAACAAAAGACCTGGAGATCACCCATACCAGAACTAGGTGAATATCAGATTGATCATGTAGCCATTTCTTATCCTCTACAAAAAGAAGTCTATGATGCTATGATGTACAAGTCCGCAGAGGGGCAAACACAGACCACTATTTAAAAAGAATTAAAATGAAATTCACCCCAAAGAAAATACATCAGAAAAAAACACACCTACAGAAATTTGACACAAGGAGGTTCAGGGAAACTAATCTGAGAGAAGAATGGGAGAAATAACAAGCAGATACCTGGGAAAAATTCCACACTAAAATTCCACAAAAGGCCAAAATACTAATACCATTGAAAAAGAGTATATACCGAGCATGGTGGGTGAACGGTTAACGTTCTGACCTCGCATTCGGGAGGACGCGGGTTTGAATCCCCGTCCGGACATCCAGATTTGGGTTTTCCATGGTTTCCTCAAACCACTCCAGGCGAATGCTGGGATGCTTCCTTCAAAAAGGCCATGGCCAAATTCCTTCCCATTCCTTGTCCCCAGACCCATCCCGCCTCTAATGACCTTAGCCGTCGACGAGGCGTGAAGCAATAAGTAAAAAAAAGAATACGAGACATCCTTGGTGGGATTCAGAATGTGAGAAGGTGCTATCAGAAAGCAAAGAAGCTTTTCTTAAATACAACAGTAAAGAATCAGTGGAAAACTTGCAGTACTTTGATGAAATCCGGAAATGAGTGATGAAAATCATCAGACAAACCAAGAGAAAGTACCTGAAGAAGCAACTGGATTCCATCGAAGAAAATTTCCACAACTATAATATCCGATACTTTTATAGAACTTTCGCAGTGACAATCCGAGGATATTCTCCTCAAAACTTATGCTTCAGGAAATCGGATTGAAAGCTCGCACTAACTAATCAGGAAAATTGTCGAGAATTGTCAAAATACTTTTTTGAACTGCTCAGCTGCTGCTGAACCCCCATCAAGATTCCCGAAGGAGACCCTTGCCTATAACTATCCAGAATCCCCACCACCATCACCAGAGGAAATCCACAGGCATATTCTCAAATTTAAAAACAACAAAGTACCTTTAGAGGATGGTATCAATGCGGAACTATTGAAAAATCTTGGACCAAATTCACTTAAAGAACTCACACAAATCATTACAGAGATCTGGCAGACAGAAAAATTATTTGAAGACTGGAAAAGCACCCTCATTCACCCATACTCAAAAAGGGAGATAAAACCGACATCAACAACTATTGAGGGATCTCCCTTTTTCAAGTTGCATACTAAATTCTTTCAGCCTGTCTTCTCAAAAGTGCGCAAGAACAACTCGACCACAAATTGGCGAGTACCAAGCTGGCTTTTGCACTGGTCGGAGTTGCATAGAAAAAATATTCAATTTAAAAACTACACTAAAATATAAAGCACTTAGGAACAGCCCAGTCATTTGCTCCTTTGTAGATTTCAAAAAGTTATATGATTCAATCGACCAGCAATCTCTCTTCAACTTCCTCGAAGAGCAAGGGCTTGATCCAAAAACCCGTAACCTCACTAAACAAATACTCACTGGTACAACCTCCAAACTGAAATTCATGCGAGAGATATCAGAACCATTTCAGATCAATACCAACGTTCGACATGGTGATGGTCTGTCCCCGATACTCTTCAACCTTATTCTGAATAAAGTTATCCGAGAATGGGAGAAAGAACTTAAACAGCAGAACTGTTGGAAACCTATACAACTCGGACGATGCAAGAATGGTATTAAAATTTCCAGCCTAGCCTTCACAGATGATTTAGCCATACTAGCAGATGGTGAGACCACAGCAATTAAACAGATAGAAACTCTCAAAGAATGCGCTGAAAGAGTTGGCTTACAAATATTGTTCCAAAAAACCAAGTTCATCTGCTCAAAACTCCAAACTCAAAATCTGGTCACAAAATATGGACAAATTGAGAGAGTCCCATATTTCAAGTATCTTGTAGAAATCAGTCAATCCCACAGGAGGAGAGAAAATAGCACAGAAAGTTTGCATGCAAATACTTAGGAGAGCCTACAACATATATAATAAAAAATGTTTATCCATATATACAAAAGTTAGACATTACAACATAGTTATCAAACCTGAAGCCCTGTATGCCAGCGAAACTTTAATACTACACAGGAAAGGTGACCTAGAAAGCATTTTGAAAGAACGCAAAATCCTTGGCCCAGAAAAAACAGATGACGGATATAGGCTTAAATCTTGAAAGACAACAGAAACACTGTCATACCTCACGACAGACATCAGGAAACGAAGATTAAGATTTCATGGACATTTCCACAGACTTCCAGCAACAAAACTGATTCATAAAATTGTGACGTACATAGAACAGCTAAAAACTATGCTCTGGGTCCAGCAGGTCAAAAAAGACCCGGAAAAAGCCCACATAAACTCATCAGAAATCGTAGACAGACAAACATACAGAGAAAATATCAAATCGGAAGAACCGCCAGAGAATGAAGTCGTTAAGAGACCGGAGATGAAGTGGACTGAAGAAAAAAAAAGAATCCACGGAGAAAAAATAAAAGCTATATGGAAACTTAGAAAACTGAAGGCTTTGCATGATCCGACAGAATCCAATTGCAGATAATAGTTATATATATATATATAGTTGGCTGCCGGCCACTTGCGTGCAGCCATCTCATTTCTGCTGAGGAAGAGCCATGCTCGAAAATTCTATTCTTTGTGTGTTCGTGTTTTTTTCGTGTACCAACTCCACAGCAATCCTCTTCTTTGGTAAACGGTGTTTTTTTTTAATCCTATCATAATGTTCAATATATATATATGCCAGGAAATAATAGGAGCTAATTAGCGAATGGATTTAAAAAAAAAAAAAAAAAAAAAAAAAGGGGGGGGGAGATAGCGGAATGAACCACCACTCACCTTAGATGATGGTATCATGGGGTGAACACATAAATAAACATAGGAAAAACAATGAATATTTCGAGACTTGGCTCTTTGTCAACAGGAGAAAATCAAGGAAAAAGGGGGGGGGGGAGACAGTTTCACAGAATGACCGGTAGTCAGGAACATGATGGGGGTTAATTCAAACAGAGGGCAGGGAGAGGGGCACAGTGAATTGGAGCTAGTACCTGAGAATGCAAAATGTTACAAAACAGTGCGGAAAAATATATTCAAATGTTCATAAAATAAATTTGAGAAGATAAAACTAAATAAGTAAACAAAATAAATTTGAAAATGTATTGATAATAATAATAAAAGAATCTATCTAGTTAAACATCACCTCTTGTATGTGGTGGTTCAATATACTGTGGACAGTGGGCATGGAGGCAAGTAGAGGGTAGAGAGAAGGAAAAGTACTAACTGGGTATTATCTCAAATTGAGACCAGGAGGTTGCCTTGTGCCTAGTTTGTATTGGTAGGCAAGTTCCCAACCTTCTGAGTTCAGAGAAGCTGCTGTTGTTTGGGAGGACTCTGATAGCATAGACCGTGAAACAAGAATTGAAATTATTAGTGTCATGGGAGATGGCATCATTAGAAACTTCCTCATTCCCAGTGGAGGTGGATGTCCGTATAGTATATGGTTGGTCACTTATGCTGTCCAGATCAGCTGTTGGGATTGTTTCCCCAAGTTCAGACTGACTAGGAGCTATCTCTTAATCAAGTGATTGAATGGTAACTGAAACCTCTTCTGGTGCAGGAGTAACTTTGTCTAACGTGGGTACAGATGAAACTTTAACAACATAAATATCCTGGACCAATGGCAAAGTAGGAAGACCTTGGTTGTAGTAGTCAACTCAGTATTCAAGGTTACCAAATGAGAGTTCAAAGTATCAGTGTTCATCAAATGTAATGAAAAGTTAAATTTTTCGTATTGTTTATCAAAGTTTGCCGCCTTGCATTGTACTAAAGAAAGTAGGGCTTTCAGGGTGGATGTCAAATCAGCATTTCCTCTATCTGTGGTAGTCTCCATGCTGTAAAAAAATATTCCAAATAGTTAAAGCAAAACACGCTGTTCAAATCATCAACAGACTGATATTGGCAAAGTTACAAATAGCAAACAGCCGATCGGCGCAGGAGCTGATGGGAGCATGTACATGAAAACTTATGCTAAAAGCACAGCACATAAGCAAAATATATAATACATAGAACGAAAAATTCTGAACAACTACCCTGAAAGAAAAAAATTACATGTCACAAGCAGATTTAAAGAAAAAAAATGTTTGAAAAAATTTGTAAAACCGTTGCAGTTGGTATTACACATTACCTCTTTGGCAAATGAAAAGAATGACCAGCCACTTTGGTCTGATCCTGAACACAACATATGTTCACAGTTATTATGAGCAACAGATTATACGAATGTAGCACATACAGTGGTGAAAAGCAGTATAGTACCCGCTCAAATTGAAGTTGCAAAATAAAGTTTTAAATTTAAATTCCATTCTCAGTTTAAATTAAACTTATGCACTTTGAAGATTTCGGCGCAAAAGTTTCAGATAAGTGAAGAGCTTTACCAGCTTTGTACTTATCTGGAGTTGAAGAGGTGAGACGAGTTGTTGCAGATAGACGGCAGCTGTAGTTTGGAAACGGCTGTTGCGTCGAAACTAGGTCAGTGGTCAGCCTCATGTTGGGATCCAATGACTCCATCACATGACCTGGCAGCAAGCAGGTAGATAGCTACATAGTCGAGAAGGGGGTAGTCACTGTCTCTCGGTATCATGCAGAAGCCGACCAGTGTGAAGTGGTCGTCATTGGCTCATAGTCATGTAGCATCAGTGGCGTTGAATGAACCACATCATGGTTGTAGCACTGTGGTGAGGCACGTGGTATCGTCAAGTGACGGATAGCTATCTTTCGAAAAATGTCCACAGGTGGGTCCGATCACTGCTCACAATTCCTCCAAATTCGTTACCTCGATTGGTCATCATGTAAGACGAATATCTGTTCATATTTAAGAGTTTGAAGTGAACTGGGTTCTCAATAAAAATTCTGCAAGTCCGAACAATCTATAGGCATTCGAATTTCTTCACCAAGATAATTGACTGCAAGTTATGATAAGTAATCAGACCAAGATTTGAAACAGTTCTGATTGCACTACAAAATTTAAGATGGCCGCCCCTGAACATACATCACACGTTTCTCTCTCACCTCCCAGTGCCAAAGCGATCCACAAATTGACAATCTTCCTGCTCCAGTGGTAAACCAACAAAAGACTTCATATAGTCCCCATCATTCGAGACTCGGTGTTGTTTAGCAAAAATACTTCTGCCAGGGTGTGAAAACTGTGTATCCTAATGTCTCTATTTTGTAATCATTTTTGACTCCAGTACTCCTATTGATATGAAATTTTAGCTAGGTTTATTACTAAATTTAAATTTTGATCCTTATGAAATTTTTGTAGCTTTAATAGTTTAGCTGTAAAAAAATGATTTTTTGTTTTATTCAAAACTACTTCTAATTTCCACAATTTTGCAGCTACGAGGCTGAAACAACTTTCATTTTACTTCTAGTTAATTGTTCTTTCATTTGGTACAAAGCAAGCCATGTTTACTTTTTTCTAACAGTTTGAGCGAAAGTATTGTGCAATCTGAAATTCAACCCCGTTAATAACTTTCTGACCTCTTTGAAACCTACTTTAAATGATTCTATGTGTTCTAAAATGACTGTTAAGCGATTTTGAAGTTGCTACCTGTTTTCTTCGATTTACTATGATTTCCTAAAATAAACGTTATTTCGACTGATGCAACAGGCCATGTCTGCTTGTCCAGACATGTTTCTTGAATCTATAAAAATGTTCCATCCTAACCAAAATACTATATATCTCTTAACGAGACTTATTGGAAACTGACAACAAATCATTTATTCGCCGGGAAAGCCTACATTCACATATTACTGGAAACTGTTTCTAACAAGTAGGCTATTTGACAGTATTAAAAAAATATTATAAATTGAACTCATTCTCATAGATTATTGCTTCAGGAAGCTAATTTTTTCAATTTTGAAAAGAAAAGTGGATTATTTTTAATAAAAAAGCGAAATAAAAATTATACTTTTCTTACCTTTGGTCACATGACAGAAAACGCTCTAGGATAGGTGGTCGCTTGAGTGACGTCACACGTCTGTAAATGCTGTGGCTGGGAAAGGAGCATTTCCTATTATCCAAGTTTTCAACTATTTTTATTGTTTGTTGCTGGTCATTTCTTATTATTAATGAAATTTCATTTTGAATACAAAATTGAGAACAATTTGTAAAAGCCTACAGCGGAAAAATATCGAAAATAGACGCCTTATTTGTGTGGCTGGCTATAGAAAAAACCCTGATTTTATTCTGCTGAACTTAAAAATGTAACAGCTTCAATTTGAGACTCATTTATATTTAAACTGAAAGTCAGAGATTGATTGTTGTGTGTTAGCAAACCATACGTCGAAAAATTCTGTACGTGAAATTTGTGCAGTGAAAATAAAGAAATAAAGAAAAGTTGTATGGGTGTCACAAATATGCGCAAACAAATGAAGGTATTTCTTGTAGCTAATAAGCAGCTTTTTCAAATAAATTTAGCAAGAGACTGATATAATGTGGTATAATGAACTAAAATGCAACATGAAATTGGCTCAGTAGTTTTTTTTTAATTAAAAATAATCTCGCTCTGTTTTAATGCTGCTAATGTATCATGGAAAAAGCATGCATAAACTTACCTTGAGGATCGCCAAAAGCAACAGAAACACACAAGTCATTACTAACACACAGAAACACAGCGTAATCATCAACCAAGCTCAGTCAAATGGCGCAGCCGACTGGAGCGCTTGATCGGTGGATCACATGAAGCCCATTGTTCAAACTATTTTTTCTATTCTTAGGATGAATTCATGGAAAATAAACCTTTGTTCCGAGTAATATGGTTTATCTACTTTATAAATAACTATTTTGCCTGCTAGACTATTATCAAAACTGACTTTCCTCTAGATTTAGAAAATATCACACTGTGCGGCGTCCTCCCGGATGCGAGGCCAGAGCGTTAACCGCTCACTCACCACGCTCGGAACAATTGGATGTTGTGGGCCATTTTTCTTAATTGCAGATTAAGGCTTATAGATAAATGATATTTTTTTGTCAATAAAACTGAATTTGTTTGTTTATTCATTTACCTACCTCGTTTCACTTCATCTCACACGAAGAAACTGTGAAGTGTTTGCTATTAACATAAAGAGAAGCAATTAAGAAGTAGTGTCCTGATAGCTGTGTGATTGAAGAGTGGTAATGGAATTCAGAACGTCCTACGTTGAACCTTGGTTGGGATAATATTTTTTGCGTGCATTTTTTCCGTTTTGTTTGCTGTTTTTTGCACTATATTTTTATTCGAAGAATTCATAATAGTTGCTAAGTGATACAAGCGTTTGAAACAAATTGCTACCATACATGAAAACTTTTAATTTTTAAACTTACCAGAGAGAGAATATCATGCAAAAAATACAGGTGCATGGCGGCGAATAATGGAATTTATTTAGAAGTGACATCACTTGTAGAAACTTGCAACATTCCGGAACGCGTTTTCCTTTTCGTTGGAATTTTTACCTGATGATACAACTGCAGGTTACCTTCCAGACATAACTGCGTCTATTAAGCGGTATTTACTTTTAATATGCAAGTAATATTTTTTTCCTTTTTGAAATATTCTTTGGTTGTTTCAAACGGTTGTAATTTGCTTGTTATCCAAAAAGTTGTGAAGCCTTCAAAAAAAAAAAAAAAAAAAATTAAATTGAGTTTTGGTGGATTTTCGGTAAAAAATGATTATGCGATGCAACCAACAGCAACTAGTATCCA
>JARYHS010008075.1:146414295-146655665 GCA_031002005.1 Vandiemenella viatica
CACCCAGAATTTGTTTAAAAGGTTATATTTGTGAACTACATATATTAGTTATTTTTCTACATAATCTCCTTGAAATTCAATACATTTTTGGTATCGTGGTAAAAGTTTTTTTAATCCAGCGTCATACCATTCTGCCGCCAAACTGGTTAGCCATGTCTGAACTTCTTCTTTGAGAGTTTCTTCGTTTGCGAAGCGTCTTCCCCAAGTGTTGTTTCAGCTGTGAAACAGATGATAGTCGCTTGGAGCGAGATCAGGGGAGTATGGTGGGTGTCCGAAAACATCCCATCGAAACTCTTCAAGCAGGTCTTGAGTTTGACGAGCAGAGTGTGGACGAGCGTTGTCGGAACAAAAACACTGTTTTCATCAACTTTCCCCTCCTTCGGTTCTGGATCGCCCTCCTGAGTTTCTTTAACACCTCACAATAGTGTTAAGCTGTAATCATTGTCCCATGTGGCAGGTAGTCGATCAGCAATACCCCCTTCGAATCCCAGAAGACCGTTGCCATAAGCTTCCCAGCTGATTCCACAACTTTCGCCTTTTTTGGAGTTTGCTTGTCCTTCCCTTTCCACACCATGCTTTGTCTTTGTGGTTCAGGCGTCCAGTGATGGATCCAAGTTTCATCCCCGGTCACAATTTGGTCGAATAGGACATCTCATTCATCCTCAAAAAACTGCAGAAATTGAAGAGCAGCGTCAACTCTCTGCTCTTTGTGGTGGTCTGAAAGGAGCCATGGAACCCACCTGGCACACACTTTGGACAGATGCAGATCATCAGAAATGATTCTGTGAAGCGATGCACGGCTAATTTCAACATTAGGCGGGAGTTGTGAATGAATGTCGTTGAGCGTAAGGCGACGATTGGCGTCGACGACTCTTCGGACTTCTTCGACAATGTTCGGGGCCCGTGAAGTGGATGGGCGGCCGATTCGTTGTTCGTCATGTGTTGTTGTCCTGCCTTCAATAAATGATTGGCGCCAACGAGAAACCATTGGCCTCGACATAACATTTTCACCGTACACACTGCACAACCCCGGTGAATTTCAGTTGCATTTTTATTTTTTGCCGTTAAAAAACGAATCACACTGCGTACTTCGCAATCGGCGGTAGGAGTAAGTGGTAGCTCCATAGTGGCTTGATCGCAACTGACAAATGAGTCATGGCAGAATTTTACAGTGCTGCCACCACACCCGGACGAAAGTTCCTGCGAATTCCAACGTCTCCTGCCAACTGCGCGGATATAAAAAAATAGTGTAACTTACTTTTGAGACAAGCCTTGTAGAATGATATAGTGATGGATTTCCTGTCATATTATGCCAACTCGGTGTTGTTTGGAACCAATCCTATGTTACTAACAGCTTTCTATATTCAATTCTGGCAACGAAATCTTAATCCACGCTTATGAAGTCAGGGTACGAGCTAGTAATAAATATTATGTGAACCTTAGTATGTGTAGTAATGCACTTACCTTTCATTTTCTTCTAGTAACAGAGCATAAACTTTTGTGATCAGTGTCATTATCATCCTTACCGTAAATTAAATCCCATAATTTTGCTACATTTATTGGATTTTTAATCTTTGTAGTGTTATGATTAACATATTACGTTCAAACATATTACATTACTGGAAATTGAAGAATTAAATAACTAAAGGGTGTATTGCAGTGTGATCTTAGGTGAGTATATTGTAAACAAGTGGTCATTGGAGGTACACTGTGATCTGTAACACCTGTCTTATCTCACTACATAGAGAGTTATAACTTCTTGTTCGGTTCTCCAGTCACATAAAGTTATAAGTTATACAGCATTTTAAATAGACAATAACATTTCAAAGTGTGTAAGTCACATCCAAATTGATGTGGTAGTTTTTGCTAAATTTATGGATAAATCACAGATAAATGCAGTCTTCTTAAAGATTTATAATTATAAACAATAAGGAAAATAAATCCATTATTTACCAAAGTTGAAGGCAAGAGGGCTTTGATGAACACTCAAAACACAAGACAAGTACAGTTATACAGTATTGTGGTTCAACACTTAATTCATTTAGAAATAACACAAAATAATGAACTGTAAAGAAATATATACAGAATAATTAAATAAATAAGCAATAAGTGATGGGTTTATTGGTAGGATTGTATTGGTGATTGAGGCCAGGTGGATGCCTCATGCCCAGGATATAGGTGTGTTGGTAAGCTAATTATCATCTGTGGAATTCAAAAGCGTGGTTGTTTCCTGGAAAAATATAGCAGCTCTCACTATAAAATTGTTGAGGTTGTGGAAACTGGCATTGCTGCCACTGTAAGTCTAGGTTGGAAGTAGCGACTGCACTTCTAAAAGCTACCACAAACCCTCATTTCCCACAACTACTCTGCTGGCTTTGTGCAAAAGCAAATCTCTCATGTTGCCACCCGTCCCTCACACAACCATTCTCATCCTTTGAACACAGCTATAGCCCACTCCATTTCACCTAGTCCTCTCCTGTGAGGTTTGCTATGACTTCCTAAATTCCTTCCTTATATATAAAAATTCTATATGGTCGCAATGACCTGGTGATAGTTTTTATACTGGTTGCGCATTATGCCCCTGCTGTAGCCACCTTAATCTAACCCAGGAATCTTATCGCATACAAGGAACCTACAGTTGAATGTGTAATCCAAACCACAGAAGCATTCTCGCATACTTCACATTACACAACAAGCTGTGCCAGAGGTGAAGGTCTGGTTAGGAGCCTATGAAAATCTCCGTTGAGACAGGGATTTGAACCATGGACCTTTCGATCCCTAGTCAGATGCCTTAACCACTGAGCCACCAGACTAATACAGTTCCTTCTGTGAAATGAGTACCATTCTCCCCAAAATCTAGCCATTGTCACCTGCATATGCTTTAGTAGATCTTCCAATCTGAAGAATATTTTGCTCCACAATAATCCTCTTTGAATTCTCCCAAACCACTCTGCAGATCCTATTTATGTTACAGACCTCACTGAAAACTTACACCATTCATTCAGCCAACATGACCTGTTACAGTCAGACCATAGGGAAAATCTTTCCCATCATTGGACATGTTACATGCAGTACTAATCAATTCACATACCAACTTAACTGCCTCCTCTGCACTTCTCCACCAACCCACTTACAGTCAGAATGAATTTTACATGCCAACAGTCAATACATCAAACTAGAGCATCCTCTGGCAGCCCATGTGAATATTCATAATTCTCACAACCTCAACAACTATTTTACGGTGATATATCCTGGGTGCCAGACATCCACCTGTCTTCACCTCCAATACAGTCCACCAGTAAACCATCATTTATTGTTTACTTATTTATTGTTTGTATTTTTTCATTATAGTTTCCTTATTTATGTGTTATTAAACTTCTTTCTTTCTTTCTTGGGTCTGTTTCATCCCTGATCATGCACGGTGTTTAGGCTGTTAGTGACTGAAGAGAATCAGATGCTTAATCAATATATCCCTGTTGTAAATCTCATAGAGGTCAAATTCCAGATGTTCAAGATTTTTGTGACTAGCCTCATCCACATTCTGTTAGTCACTTTCCCGCCAAAGACAGTGTAGAAATTTTTTAGGTGAGTCTTTTATTTATCTTTTTTTTTGCAGTTTTTGTCGTATTAACCTCAGCAGACCATGAGACATCATTCCCTGCGATGATAATTATGACTGTTGGAGGACATGTGACCTCAGATCCAGAGTGTATACGCTATTGGAAAAATATTATATTGTCATCTATCTGCAAAATCTTCAGGCCACGTTAATTTCTAACTTAATGTGTCCACTTAATTTTCATCATCCTTCTTCTGTATTGTACTTTCAATGCTTCAATTTACTGTCTTTCTGGCATTCATGAGGTCCAAGCGAAGTGCTGCTATCCATACAGACAGTTTTAGAAATTTCATTCCAAGTTTGGGATAAATTTTTTATACTTAAATATTGCCGCATGAACGCCAGTGTACCGTCTGCCAGCATGGCGCAGCGGGTAGCGTCACGAATTGCGGTACCGAAGGTCGCCGGTTCAATCCCGCCCACTGACAAAAATTATTTAATTCTGTTTATTATTTCCAGAAGATTCTACATGTTTCCTAAGGTCACTTGTAACTTCTACACATTTCATTTGTTAACTACTCTTGTAATCTCTAGTACGTTCTATCTGTGTATAAATAGAAGAGCATTCTGCCCAAGAGGCAGTCAGTGCTGCGTGTATGTTTGAGTTCTCAATAAACCTGTTCTCAGTTTAAGTGCTGTGTTCATTGACAAGTAACCTTCGAATTCACACCTGCCCCGGTTCCAACGCGACATAGTTTGGTGGAGACGCCGGGTACCCTGTGCAACAGCTGCATCGTCGTGGCTCCGATTAGGCAACGTAAAAGTCGCCGCCTACACGGACTGGAACCGGACTACAAAGGATATACTCAGTACGTCCTTCCGAAAGTCCGCGTCATTAGGAAACCCATGGCGGCAAGCCAGCTGCACATTCGACACCCATCGGTGTTCTCTCTGGAGACGCTGGACAGGATCCTAACAAATGGCTAAAAGGGTTCGACCGAGTCGCCAAGTACAACAGGTGGGATCATACCATGTGCTTGGCAAATGTTTATTTCTATCTGGACGGAACCCGCCCAGCAGTGGTTCGAGAACAACGAAGAAAAACTGAATAACTGGGAAATGTTCCAGACGGAACTTAAGAAAACGTTTGGGGACCACCAGCGACAAATCCGCTCGGCGGAAGAACAACTGAAGAACCGGGCCCAACGACATGGGGAGCCGACGCAATCTTACATACAGGATGTTTTGGCCCTATGCAACGTAGTCAACCCGAATATGACTGAAGCCGACAAAATCACGCACCTAATGAAAGGTATTGCAGAAGACATGTACCAAGCTCTTCTGATAAAAGACGTCGCTACGACGGAAGAGTTCATCAAGTGGTGCCAGCGGATTGAGGAGATGCCAACAAAGGAGGGTTGGGCGAAAGAAGTATGACAGACTTCCCAACGTAGTCCCTATGGCAGTTTGTGGAAGACCAGCACGACTTTGCGTCTCTCATACGACAAATTGTGAGAGAAGAATTACAACAGTTCATGGCAGCTGGGACTCTTGAACCGAGTGAGCATCAGATCATGGCCATGGATGTAAGCCCAGTGGGTCATGAAGGAGCCGACGCGGCGGAAAAAGAGGTATTTCAGACAATAGCTCCTGTCTGCCGAGCCAATCGCACTCGACGTGAAGAATGGCCTCGCCCTGATATGACGTATGCTGCAGCTGCCAAACGGCAGCCTAGGAACCGGCCGACAACGGCCACAACCAAATCCTCCGGCACCTATGACGTCCCGCAGACGAACGGACGTCTGGAGGACAGAAGACAACGCGCCAGTATGTTTCCACTGTGGGCGCCCTGGACATGTCATACGCTACTGCAGAGAGAGAAGACGAGTATTTGACGATTATTTTGCCGCAAGGACGTCCGCCATCCGAACAGTTCTACCCCAGGCAGCCACCCGCTGACGAGTTCGGTCGACCTACGGGAAGAAGCCCATCGCCGTACCCTAGACGAGGTCGATCCCCGACGCGCCGCTGCCGTTCATCGTCGCCGGACAGAGCTACCAGCCGCTCCCCTAGCCGCCAGCACGCAGGAAAACTAAGCAAGGCGACCATCTACGGAGGTGAGGCCGCCGCAGATGAAAATCCTCCATGGATGACAGTCACTAAGATGTCGGGAATCTCATCAACGTTATAATCGACGGCCAACCTGTCCGGGCGCTGGTTGATTCAGGAGCTTCTTTCTCCGTATTGTCGGACAATTATCGTCGCACACTAAAGAAGACAATGTTCCGTGATACGGGGGCAACTGTGCTAAAGGTCGCAAGTGGAAAGTACGTCCAGCCAGCTGGAGCTTGTGTCGCGAGAATAACCATCAACAACAGGACCCAGCCAGTTGAATTTGTCATTTTAACAGAATGTAGTCATAATGTCATCCTTGGATGGGACTTTCCTTAAGGCATCCCAAGCTGTCATTGACTGTGGAACGTCTGAGCTGCAAATTGAAGAAGTCGTTGCGACGGGTACACGTAACACAGAATCTTCTGGGAAGTTATTCGCCGTTGACAACGTGACAATCCCGCCGTTCGCAATGAGAAGAGTCCCAGTCAAAAACACGGACGACCGCAACCTTGAAGTGCTTGTCGATAGTAGAAAGTTTATTAGGCTCACGAAAGAAATCTACATACCAGCGGCTATCATAAGCATTATCGGTGGTCGAGGAGACATTTGGATCACCAACTGTCACGAGCAGTCACAAATTATCCCCAAGGGAATGTGCATAGGGACAGCTGAACCAGTCCAGGAGGGCGAGCTCAACGTCATTAACGAAGATCCATGCTCTGTTACTAGTACCGACAACACGCTGGAGGAAACAACTATGGAACTGCCAATAGGGTCCGGCCTGACCAAGGAACAACACCACCGGGTGTTAGCTATACTACGCCAATTCTCTGGTGTATTCACACCCCAGCAAAAAAAAGGTCAGACGAAACGGCCCACGATAAAGCATCGTATCAATACTGGGGATCATCCGCCCATTAGCCAGCGCTCGTACCGATTGTCACCAGTCGAAAGGCGAATAATTCGAGAGGAAGTGGAGAAGATGTTGCATAATGACATTATTCAACCTTCGGAGAGTCCTTGGTCATCTCCGGTGGTCCTCGTAAAGAAGAAGGATGGTACGTGGCGATTCTGTGTCGACTATCGGCGGCTGAACAAAATCACAAAGAAAGATGTCTACCCACTGCCGCGCATCGACGACGCCTTAGACTGCTTGAAAGGAGCTACATACTTCTCAACCATGGACATGCAGACAGGCTACTGGCAAATCGAGGTTGACGAAGCTGACAGAGAAAAGACGGCTTTTATTACACCTGATGGCCTCTATGAATTCAAAGTAATGCCATTCGGATTATGCAACGCTCCGGCCACATTCGAACGCATGATGGACAACTTACTTCGACACCTTAAGTGGACGACGTGTCTTTGTTATTTAGATGACATTGTTGTTTTCTCGAAAACATTTGAAGAACATCTGAGTCGCCTGTCAACGGTGCTGAAGTGTGTTCAGACTGCAGGACTCCGCCTCAATCCGAAGAAGTGCCTCTTCGTCGCCAGAGAGATAAAAATCCTGGGGCACCTGGTCAACGGAGATGGCGTCCGCGCTGATCCAGATAAAGTAAGGGCAGTCATGGAATTTCCAACTCCTCAGCACATTCGTGATGTGAGAAGCTTTCTTGGGCTGTGCTCATACTTCCGGCGTTTCATAAAAGGATTCTGTAACATGGCACGTCCACTGCAAGAACTTTTGCAGGGAGACGCCAAGTTTTACTGGGATGAAACTAAAGAAAGATCTTTCCAGGCACTTAAGGAGGCTCTAACTTCCGCACCAGTTCTAGCCTTATACGACGAGAATGCAGAAACTGAACTTCACACTGACGCCAGCGGTTATGGGATCGGTGCAGTGCTTGTGCAAATTCAGGAAGGTGCTGAGAAGGTGATAGCCTATGCATCAAGAGTATTCTCTAAGCCCGAGATAAACTACTCTACAACCGAGAAAGAATGCCTCGCAGTTGTCTGGGCTATCAACAAGTTTCGTCCGTATTTATTCGGCAAACCTTTCACCGTCGTAACAGACCACCATTCTTTATGTTGGCTAACCAGCTTGAAGGATCCATCAGGTCGACTAGCAAGATGGGCACTTAGACTTCAAGAGTACGACGTCACGGTGGTATTCAAAAACGGACGCAAACACAAGGATGCCGACAGCCTTTCAAGGAATCCTTTAATAGAACACAACAGCATGAATGGAATTTCAGCCCTCGCTGAATTAGGTGACGTTGCAGCTGAACAGAGGGAAGATTCAGAGTTATTAAGAACCATAGACGCCTTGGAGAAAGGAGAACCGGCCAAAGGAGGGTTTCAATTGATAGATGGGACATTGTATAAGAACAACTACGATCCACTAGGCCCCAAGTGGCTTCTGGTCGTTCCAGCTCATCTCCAGCCAGCTATTCTCAAGTATTTCCACGACGCTCCAATATCCGGTCATCTGGGATTTGTGAAGACCCTGGACCGAATCAGACGCAGGTATTACTGGAAGGGTCTCTACCGATCTGTCAAGCATTATGTGAGTCACTGTAAAGAGTGCCAGCGACGGAAACATGTGCCGCAATTACCTCCAGGTCATCTAGTACCAATTCCACCTGCAGCAGTTCCATTCCACCGAATTGGGATCGACCTTTTGGGGAGGTTCCCGAAGTCGACAACCGGTAACCGATGGATAATAGTCTGCACCGACTACCTCACGCGCTACGCTGTCACCAAACCTGTGCCGACTGCAGAAGCTCCAGAGGTTGCAAAATTTCTAGTAGAAGACATTATTTTGAAGCATGGAGCACCACGTGTGATGATATCCGATCGTGGAAAGGTATTCCAGTCAAGACTAGTATCAGAGGTCATGTCAAGATGCGACGTTGTCCACAGGATGACAACTGCATACCACCCTCAGACAAACGGTCTCACAGAACGCTTCAACAAGACATTAGCCGATATGCTGTCGATGTATGTGGATGTTGAGCAGAAGGATTGGGATACAATACTGCCAGTGGTCACATTTGCTTATAATACAGCAAGGCAAGATACGACAGGCTTCACTCCGTTTTTTCTGCTCCATGGCCGTGAAGCTGAGACCACAATGGATACGCTGTTCCCATTCCAGCCGGACGACACTCAGGATGACTATATAAAACAGCTCATTACCAGGGTCGAAGAAGCAAGACAGCTGGCTCGCATACGAACACTGGCCACCCAGGAGAGGGACCGTCAGCGGTATGACGGCAAGCACCGACCTGTTGCGTACAACCCAGGAGATCTCGTATGGATTTTTACCCCTGTCCGGAAGGTTGGGCTATCAGAAAAGTTACTGAAGCGGTACTTTGGTCCGTATCGTGTCATACGCCGCCGGTCAGACGTCACATACGAAGTCGAGGATTATGAGCCGTCTTCGAAACGACGAAAGCGAAGGGACATTGTTCACGTCCTCCGCATGAAGCCTTACTACAATCCTGACGAGCAGCTAGGCACAACCAGCTTCTTGTTCAAGGACTCTGAGGACGGTTTGGATACTGAGGAAGTCGGACAGGAAGATAATAGTACAAACAGGAGGGGCCCTCCAGAACTGCCATACAGAGGACCCACGACAAGATCAAGATCCAGGACACTTCAGCGTGCCCCAAAAGAAATCTAACAGCGGGACGCTGTTTTCCTCAGGAGAGGGAGCAATGCCGCATGAACGCCAGTGTACCGTCTGCCAGCATGGCGCAGCGGGTAGCGTCACGAATTGCGGTACCGAAGGTCGCCGGTTCAATCCCGCCCACTGACAAAAATTATTTAATTCTGTTTATTATTTCCAGAAGATTCTACATGTTTCCTAAGGTCACTTGTAACTTCTACACATTTCATTTGTTAACTACTCTTGTAATCTCTAGTACGTTCTATCTGTGTATAAATAGAAGAGCATTCTGCCCAAGAGGCAGGTCAGTGCTGCGTGTATGTTTGAGTTCTCAATAAACCTGTTCTCAGTTTAAGTGCTGTGTTCATTGACAAGTAACCTTCGAATTCACACCTGTCCCGGTTCCAACGCGACAATATTCATAGAAGCGAAATGTGTTTCCTTACTATAGCCAAATGGCTGAATAAAATAGCGGGAGGGTTGGTACAAGCCTCGCCTCGTGAGCATACGAAGGGTGGAGCTGGTGGTGTAATTTCTAACACTGCCTAAGTCATTGGCTTCATAAAAATTGGCAAGTTTACGGCATGATCTTCAAAATGAAACTGCGCAGAGGACGGGTACAGAACGCGTCACTCTACTGTCGCTTGAGGGTGGGGTGACTGTCTCCCATTGGCCAGTTCACATCACGCGCTGTGGATGCAAAGTTTAATTGGCCAGTTGGAGGCGTCTTTCTAGAAGGTACCAGAACATTTCGAACCTTGTTTCTCACAGTCAAAACAGCTTGCCTCTGTGGCCTTGCAGGAAGGGTTCAGATTCTGCAAACGCGCTCTCAAGTTCCACGTCCGCCCAGGCTTGTAGCTCACCGAGACTGGCTTACACTCACTAGAATAATTAACTACGAAATTATTGAAAAATGCTACAGTTGTTACAAGATGGAGTGATTTGCAAAATTTCAGAGTGATAGGATTATTTTAGTTGCCAAATTCATATATCTGGTACTAGCTTTTGAGCTGTGAGATTTGATGTTTGATAAGTTTTCCAGATGATTTTCGTGGGAAAAGGAAGTATTGCCGCTCCCAGGGATGTTTCTATATAGAACTGCGCAGATTTTTCCTCTACCTCAGTCGGCCAGCTAATTTAAGTGAGAACTCAACCATGTACATCGGCTCAGTCTTTCAGAAGCCGCGAAAGTGACATGTAGCTCAGTAGGCCAGTAAGTTTAATATCGAGCACTACTGGGCAAGCTCTTATTCTGCCACAGTGTAGGTTCGTGCATTCAGTTTTATTACAATGTTTCCGTGAAGTTGTAATACGGCATGTAGGGCCTCGGGATTACTTAAGTGTCGGTCGTTCACAAATTAATTTAATAGTAGAAGCGTGTAACGAACTTTTGCATATTTTCAAGAGATCATTAATTGTAATTTGAACTATGGGGTGTGGTCTAGCTGGACTCGGTTAATCGAACTTGCAAATATAACTTATGAGAATTTGTCTGATGTCTGTTCTGTTTTGGATATGAAAAATCTACAAGAATTATACTGATTTTTACCAACAACAGACTTGTGAACATTTTTGAAATGTCTTTTCTTAGTTTGAGGTTATACAAGCTAAGTAGCGACCTTTCATTATAGCAAAGCCAAAGCTGAGCGATTATCCATGGCTACATACGGTCAAAGCTAAGACAAAGCCTTATGCCTCACCCCAAAGGAAAGCAAGTTGTCTTACTACTCTCTATGTTGCGTGTCGTACAAGGCTGAGCCAAGGGAATTGGGATTGCGTTTTTTTGTCGCAGAAAAGGACATTCGCCTCATTTAACTCTTTCATAAGGTCTAGTATCTCAAAGATTTTCTGTTCTCATGCCCTTTTCTTGCCATTGTTTATCCATAGTTCGACTCTAGGGATTTCAATCCAACAATATGGGATCCCACATCATTTGGCAGTCTGCTGGATCCAGCACGTAATTAAGCGGATCCGCAATCCGTAAAATGGGGTAAAAACATGTTTCAGTCTTCGTCACCTTGCCTCCATGGCGTCACTTTCCGGTCCGATTCGTTGTCTGCCTGTTATATCGCCCGTTTATCTGTACCCGTCAAGTTGACATTTGACTAACGGCAACAAATGTGTGTTTATGTAGTCCCTTGGTGATCATAAGTAAATAGATTCACTTTTACATTTTTAGTGAGAACTCAAGTTTGTTTTTGTCGTGTACATTACTGTAAACCTAGTTCCCAGATTGTACACACAAAAAACGATACATTTAGAATTGTTTCTGAGGAGGAAGTAGAAACAATACAAAAAGAAGGTTACAAATCTTTACAGCTATTTCAAAATCTATTGAATAAATGATGTGTTAAAATGTTTTTTTTAAAAAAATATAAGTCATCGTATTTGATATATTTCTTTCCAAAAAGTTGATTTCAATTTCCTAATTCTATAAGATTTATGATAACAAGTTTTCAAATACCGTAAAAGTTGACATAATTGTGCAGTTTTAATATTTCAAGAAACAGTGTGAAAGATTTTCGTTGAGTGTTTGATGAGTGAACATCCCAAAAAAATTATCCGTATTTGAATGTTTATGTTCACCATAAAGAAACACATTTTAATATAGAATACGCGGTTTGTGAACCACAGAGCGTTGCATCAGTTTGGTGAAAGAATAACTGACAAGCTTTGGTGTTGCTGTTGAAAACTGATGTTATCGGAAAAGGATCATGAAATACGTTCTGCCTTGGTATCTGCAATTGTACTCTTCACACAGCACACAATTGGCAGTTGTCGACGTTTTGTACCCTCCTCCCCCCCCCCCCCCAAAAAAAAGAAAACTACTGAAATAATTGAACTCACAAAAACAACTTTGACTCGGGCGTAGACTACGAAGACCTGGACGAATCAATTGAAACACAAAGCGCGACCGTAACACTGGTTCATTCACATACAGAGGTGATTCCCACATATAATAATCTCAGAAAAGTGTAGAAATTTGTTAAGTTTTTCAAAATGACTAGGCCGAAAGGGTTTTCTCTGCTACTGACTATATATGTAATTATTTACATATAAAGTGATAGTTTCGGTGCTTATTAGATACCGGTAAATAGATTATTTTTCAAACTGACGTGATTTACTGTAAGGTATGTAATGCGATCTGAAACTGAATACTTACCTTCATTGATTATTTACTAAACAACTAGAGTTTGATTTAAAACAAAACGTGTAAGAGTGCATTGTATAATCCCAAAACACTGATCCAGAGACGCTATCAAGGAATTTAAATAAGATATGAAGGTAGGTCCCTTTCAAAAATCGTATAGAGACTCAGCAGGGTGATTGCAACTACGTTGTTGGACAGATACAATGCTCCGGACTTTCAAATCAGTTCCAATGGCAGCTGCTGTTCTGGTACATGTGTTTAAAATATTTTAGCTTTCCGAGTCCGCGTTGCTGCGATGATGTTTCTTGACAGACATTACTCTATTAATATGATCCATGCATGTATACATGTGGATGCTCTTTGATTGTAATGCAGTGGCAACAGGTTCCAATAATCATGAGTATTCAATCCAACGCATGTAACGAATTCTGCCTTCATAGCAGCGCATTGTAACTGGTAAGCTCCTTTCCTAGCCGCATCATTCCATTCTCTAGAAAACATTCGAAAGTTAATTGACAATGTCTACAAATTGTTTGTTAAAAATGGCAAAACACGTGTATTATTGAGACCAGCGGTTCCCATATGAAGCTAAAATATTTTGCACCTACTGTAGCTTGCGCAACGAAAATACAATGCTTTTTTATATATCTCTCTCTCTTTTTTTTTTTTTAAAACAAGATCGAATTCCACCAATATCACCCGCCAATGTAGAAGTTCCTTATTATCCTTGGCTAACACGCCCGTCAGGTCCATGTCCTTCGTTTTCTAAAAACCTATCAATTTCTGATGCTATAATTTGTCAATCAACGCCATCAGTTCTACAAAATAAGTATAAGCCTTCTTTGCGTCCTGCATAATTCCATTTTTAATGACCAAGCCGCACAGGACAATGATTTCGTTTTGAATCTGTGGGGAGATATACATGACATTTTTCTTAACCTAAAAATAATAATTGATAAAATTTCGATAGAGCGCCCACTCCGGTGGCAATCTCCCTGCACACCCGTCTTTCTCCTTTCCTCTTCCAACCTACTTTTGCTCCAAATTCTTTTAGCGTCTTATAAATTATTCATCACTTCTCTTGGTAATTTATTCGTGCCCCTTACACCATTTCCAACGAAAACATTTTTTCCCACACCCTTATGCCTGAAATCAAGTGCCAGCTTGTGGTCATGGTCAACCTTACCCTTCCAAGCACCTCTCTTAATTTTCCCACCAATATCTTTCCATGCTTCATCTCCAGTATAGGCCTAGTACACTCCGATGACTCTCTTTGCCCTCCTTCTATCCTTCAATGAATCCTATTCCAGCTCCTTTAGCATATTATTAAGTGATTGTGTTTTGCGGTAACTTCCAAAGACAAATCTGGCAGCCCTCCTCTGCACAAACTCCGTTATTTGATACCAAAATGTGAGTCCCAAACTACACCACCGTATTCCAGCAGAGGTCTGACCAAAGTTTTGTAACCCAATTCAGTAACGTCTCTAGTGCATCCCCTCTTCACTCTTTCTAACAGGTTAAGGATTTTGAACCCTTTCCCTATTACCAGTCCAATGTGTCCTGAATAGTTAAGTCTGCTATCAAATGTTATTCCAAGGTACTTCCCCACTTTTAAATCATAATTAACCTTTATCTTTTTATGTTTGAACCCAATAAGAATTTATCTACATCCCAATTTTTCAATATGCTGTTTCAACACTAGGACAATTGAATCAATTCTTAGTTTCAGCAAGTCTTCAAGACTTCCTTGATGTTACTCTTTACTTCTTAAAGGCAAATCATTTGTATGGTGTACCACAGAAAATAAGCGAAGATATTATTGATTAAACGATTTGTCGATTGTCTTCTACTTCCTGCTGGAGATTACTATTCATCATTACAGCGACCGGTAATTTTTTTGAGAAGTTCTTAGCACTGTTAGCTGCTGATTGATGATAATGTGATGAAACATGTTTTGTAGTATTAATAGATATTTTTAGTGACAGAAAGGTCGAATAACAAATTAATTAGAATATATTAGCAGAGGCACGTAAGTCTGCAAGCAACAATGATTAAATTTTCATTTCAAATTAGGGGCTTTAGCATCTACAGAAACGTTGTAATTTTCAGGAAGTACCCAACAGCGTTTTAGCATCACACTCCATCACCATTGTACTAAAGTTAATATGAGGCTAGGCCTGTCGGCTGTAACATCGTATGTAGCAGTATAGATACAAGCATAGAAAGAGTGAAACAACTTGACAGTGGGACCGACCCAACTCTTATATGGGCGAATCCGGGCACCTAGGACTAATATACTGTATATTCAAGAGTAATAAATATTTTATCACAAAATTAGTTCTTACACTATCGACTTTTTCACAATTGCTTATTGGTAATAAAAATAAATAAAATACAAACTAATGCAACTAATTATAGTTATTAAATAAAAGTCTTACTTTTTGCAGGTACTGTATGTAATACTATTAAGAGCCATCGTTAGCCTTACGATAAATTCAAATTAATTACTTTTTTTTAAAAAAACTTCCTTATTCCCACTGTTATAAAAAATAAATTACTAGCGCGCGCTCCGACGATGTCATAGTATAAACGATCCGATACGTTGTGTGCGGGTCGGGTCAGCCTATCGGTATTTAGGCACGTCCCACTAATTGGTTACCGCTCTTAAGACTGAGGTGTCTTTGTTTGAGTTGGCATACGCGGCACAGCGTCAGTTTGTTACCATGGATAACGAAAACTGCCGCCTTTTAATACAATTTTATAGTGCCATTTTTTTTTTTTTGTCTAATATCAAATGTGCAGCCTAATCAGATTCCAATTGTATCACCTTCATCACCACCACAACCATCACTTTAAACTCCAATCAACGAATCTATAGAATCGCCAAATGACATGATTAACTCAGTACATTTTACGTATGTAAGGAGTAAGTTCTCGTTAAGAATGGCAACAGAAAATTGAATAGCAATAAAAATATTTAGTATAAAATGGATGCTATTACCTTATGTTTGCAAATTCTTTGAGATATTCGTATATTGCGTTAAAAACATCTGAAACTGTTCAAGGAAATGATTGTTTTTGACACTCGAAAAAGGTATTGCAGGCTAGTACCCGAGTCTCCAAATGCTAGTAATCTTGAAGTCACAGTACCTTTCAGTAATTGAAATCGCCTTCTTAAATTGAGTGTTCACAAGCTCAATTAATGATTTTAGGAACTCTACCGATGTCATTCTCGTAACATTTGTTTAATGTATCCTCGATTACTTCATATATCATTTCTTTCATGTGTTTCTCACCATACTGTATTTGATTAAAATACAATTGCCATGTTTACCGAATCACTTTTCGTTTAGTATACAGTGTGATACAACACAGTGAAAGTTGCAGCTACTCGTGCGTGTGAAATGTCCACGGTGGTTTCACTAAATTACAGTGCCTGGATAGTTTGCCGCGCTATCGTGGCTGGGTTGCGATGCCTCGCACGGAAGCCGCGCTCGTCAACAGAGATG
Organism: Vandiemenella viatica; assembly: GCA_031002005.1. NCBI lineage: Eukaryota > Metazoa > Arthropoda > Insecta > Orthoptera > Morabidae > Vandiemenella > Vandiemenella viatica. Next base: position 146,430,243 of record JARYHS010008075.1, read on the forward strand.
GTTCGTGGGGCAAATAACCGGTTTGACGCTCTAGACCGTGGATTGCGCGGCAACCGCACATAGTCGATACGCAAGTTAAGAGTCGTTGTGCCCTCCTCGCCCTCGCCAACATCTGTTTCCCGCACATAACAGTAGCAAACAGGTTTAAATTGCGCCAGCTGAATTAATTTTTGAAAGTTGTTTAACATTGTTTACTCTTCGGTTCAGCAGAACATCGATCGATTGCATACCCGCGTCTTGCTAAGGGGGGGGGCAGCTGCCCCCCCCCTGCCCATACCTGGCTACGCCCTTGTGCCATGAAGTGTAAGTTCATTAGGTACACAGATAAAAATAGTATATTGTTTATGATTATATAATGAGGAAGGAAGTAGTTGTTGAATACCCCATGTTTAAAACCTCTTAACTTTTGGTTATAAACTGAACTGGGCAGGACACATTGCGCAGTTAGTAGGAAGAGATTTATAAATGGCAGACAGTTCATTGTATATATTGTTGTAGTATGGGACCCATATTATGGGTATTATGGGTATCCAGGAGTTGGAGAGGGTGCAAAGAGAGGCAGCTAGATTTATCTGTGGATACAACCACAGAATACAATCAGGAACTGATATCTTAAAGAAGCTGAATCAGGATTTATTGGAAGACAGGAGGAGAGTGAAAAGACTTACACAAGTGTGCAAGGTTTATGTAGTTGATGAAGCTTGGAATTAAGGAATGGAAAACCACAAGCTGTTGTTAAATTTTGGGCATATGAGAGTGGGAAAATTTTCTTAGTAAGTATGGGAGTCAGGGTTTAGAATAAATTACCAATGGAAAGTTTGACTAATATACCAAAAACACTCGACTCGCTCAATCTTGGGCGGCTTTGCAACCATCTCTGGACGAGGTCTCAACTACCGACGACGAACATTCAGATTGTGCTTCACGCTGATTGGGTGGTTCCACAACCGTGATCAGATGACTCCAGCTCAACATTGCTAATGCCCGGTAGTTTCACAGTGATCTTGCAGATTCTCATTAGCAAGAGACCTGATGAAGAAACGAGGATGTTGACAAAACGTTGTCATCATTTCAAAAAGTATCCGACTCCAAACCCATAAAAACTATGTTGGATTTATACGCGGGAAAATCTCCATTCACATATAAGTTACCTCTAAGGCGAGGAGATTTTTCATCAAGTTAGGCATTTTGAGAAATTGTGTAGAAAGAAAGCCAGACTTCTAGCTCACTGTCATTCCTACTGAGTTGCCAGGATTCTGGAATCGTACCCCGCTTGCTTACAGTTCCTCACCACGTCGTACGCATTAAGACCAAAAGAATTTTGCATCATGCCAGTCTGGCGCTTCTTTGGGAACAAGTTCTTTTCACTCAGTTTGAGTTAAACGAAAATACATGTCAGTTATTATACTGCTATTTACATCTGACTACCATCTTGTCACCGGATTCCTCGGACTGGGTGGACGCAGCTGCATCAGCACATGGACACTTGGTGTATGAAAGGGCAGTAGCCACACATCTTTTTCCAAATTCAGATTTCTGTCCAAGGTGCATAAGCCTCGGCATAATTTGGATACCAGCTGTATAGTCGTAAGTCTCACTGATATGCTGCTCGACAAAGCTACTACATAATTATTGTCCAAGTGTCTGCACCAAGTGGAGTCCCTATGATGGACATCATCTGCGCAGTTGAGTAAGTTGCTCATAAGCTTCCAGCAGAAATGGTGGAAGAGATGCATAGAGAAACCTGCAGGGTTCTGGGGAAAGCTGAGTCCCCTAAACCTAACACCACTAGAGCGGAATGTTTTGCACCCCGTGCTTAAGAATGAAGACATTGTCATGTTCCAGCTAATCAGTATGATGTTAAGATTAGAAATGTACTTCATGATACCTCCTACAAGCTTTAAAATGAAGATCCCATTATCAAGATAGACAGCAAGACTTCTGCTCTTTTAAAGAAAGCTGGACTTACCCCTGATATCATCAAGAGTCATCGAACTCGAGCCACAAGACCACCCAGACTTTACGGCCTGCCAAAAATTCACAAGAAACATGTACCATTGCGCACTATTGTGAATGCCACAGGGGTGCTATATACAACCCGGCCAAGTACCTTACAGGTATGTTAAATGCTATGTCCGGTGATTGTTCCCATTACATAAAGAAGTCTTCTCAGTTTGTTAAGATGCTATAGAGCTTGTGGTTAACTGACAGGGACATCATGGTCAGCTTCGATGTTGTAACATTGTTCACGAGGGTCCCTCTGAAAGAGTCTCGGCAGATTTTACATCACAATTTTGAAAGTAATATTGTATCTCTGTTTAAACTTGTTTTGACTTCTACATATTTTACATATGGAGGGAGATTGTACGAACAGACTGATGGTGTGGTGATGGGCTTACCTTTGTCACCAGTATTGGCCAATCTGTAATTGGAGCACTTCGAGGAAAGAGCTCTGGAAGGTATGGTACTAAAGCCTATGTGTTTTTTCCATCATGTAGCTGATACCTTTGTCGTGTGGCCCCATGGCAGCTGTGCATTAAATGAATTCCTGCAATATCTTAACAGAATTCATCAAAATATCAGTTTCACGATGGAAGTAGAAGAAAATGACTGCCTTCCTTTCCTTGATATTTTTATCAGGTGAAAGTAGTTTGTACCATAAACACACAGGCTGCTATTTGGATGTCAGCAGCTACCACAATCCTGTTCAGAAGACAACAGTGTTAAATACTGTGGTGAATATAGCGAGGGAAATTTGCGATGAAGAAAGCCTGCAAGCAGAACTACAACATCTCCGAAATATCTTCAGGCAGAACAGGTTCTCACAATATCAAGTAGAAATGGCACTTTGAACAAAAGAAAGAAAACAACCATCAGAAAAATGAGACCAGTGAAAGGCTTTGGCCTAGGTCCGTTATGCAGGAGAGTTTTCTGTGGAGGTAGGTCAGATTTTAGCTCACCACAAGATCAAGAGTTTATTTCTCCCGCCAGCAAAAATTTGGGATTGGTTCCAACTGGTGAAGGACGACTTGGGTTTAAAGATACCAGGAGTGTACAGCATACCCTGTGAATCTGGGAAATTATACATAGAGCAGACCATCCGCACTATTGTAACTCACTATGCCGAACACAAGCGCAACCTTCACCTGTTGCAACTAGATGAGTCTGTGGTTACAGAACATGTCATTGAGAGTGGCGATAAAATAAACATTGAAAATGAAAAGGTGCTGGTCCGGAGCTCTTATTTTTGGGAGTTGGTGATAAAAGCCATTGAAATAAGAATCAGTGGCAACAAGTTTAACAGAGATACAGGTTTCTTTCTAAGTGATGCATGGAAACTGGCACTTACAATCCTAAAACAGGAGCACAAAGGAGCAGATCACATATAGAGCCACGACGCAAATGGACCATCTGCTGGTGTATGTCATTATTATGATGGTCTTGATAGTGCATAACAACTCTTTACTGAGAGAGTGCCTTATTAATTTCTTTTCTTTTTTGTCTTTGAGTGTACTGTGGCCTTCATTCCACCTGTTCCAACAAAGTCGTCTACCACCTCGCTCTGATTGGATGTCTTGGCAACCACTTCTAAACGAGATCTCAGCGTTGCTGCACTGCCACCTGTTTTCCATTTCAAAGTACTTACCCCGAGTTAGCGTTCTGTGGACAGTGGACGTTTAACAACTCATGTTAACTTCTTCTCGAATTTTCGCCAGCTTTTTGTTGCCTTCATCATGGGGAAATCAGTAACAGCCAGAAGAGCTGCAGCAGAAAAGCAGAGAGCGGCCACAACGTTGTGAAGTTTGAGTGGATTCCAGTGCAGTTCATCACGATCGAGTCGACTCCTCATAAGAGCAACTCTCTTGAACACCTGAGCCGGCTCGACCACAATAACATCGAGAGGGTAATGACGGAAGTGGGGATGCTACCAAGTGACTTTCCTTAGAGTCCATGCCACGAGGAAGAAACAACGCTGACACCTGCATCAACACCGGCGCTAGAAGACAAGGTGCTAGAGATGTCGGTCGCCAGAGAGGCCGCCTTCAGTGAGGACGAAGACCTCATCATGGAAGGTCCTGTGCTGCCACTCACTGTCATCTACCATGGGAACTGGTTGGCCATTAACGAGCAGATTTGTTGTCCAGCGATGTTGCTGGTCATGTGCTGGCAAGGCAGTTACAACCCCACTTTTTGATGAAAATCGACTTTTGCGTCATTTGTAGACCTTTTTTTTTTTAGCTCTACAGTCCAAAAAAGAATTTTAAAACCTCATGTGAGTTTTCCATTGACCCCCCCCCCCCCTTTCCCCCTTGGTGAGGTTTCAAGAGATATCTTCGGACACACCTCCCCCTCCCTATTTCACATCACATAATTAATGGACACTCCCTTATGTCTGCTACTAATAGTTTTCTTGGTAATTTCCACAAACAAATGTTATTTCCTGTATTTGATACCCAACTTGTGGGTTTGACACTACACTACCATTTCCAGTGATCTAACCAAGATTTTGTAAACCATTTCTCTTACTTCTCTGGTGCATCCCCTTATTACAGTCTCCAATGAATAAAGGATTTTGAAACTCTTCCCTACCACATGACAAGTTTGTCCTCTCCAACTGGGTTTAATGTCAAATGTTATAAAAAGATATTTACTATTGAGGTTTTTGACAAGCAATTCATACTCCTTCTTATATCTCTGTTTCTAATAAGCTGTCTCTTTTTGGTGTTTATCTTTATTCCATACTGACCTGGATATCCTGTCCAAATATGACTGCAATTGTTAACAAATCTCTGCAGTTTTAATTATTTTATATAATACTAGCACCGAAGCCCGTCAAAAATGATGGGTTTAACAGAGTGTTATGGTAATTTATTTCTCTGCAGTTGCTTAACTAAATAGAATTGTTATAAAATAAAGCTCATTATAATTTATTGTCCCTTGTGCTGTAGAAAAAACTTCAGTTGTCAACTTGGTCCAGGCTGCATTTTGGCCTAACCAGAATCTCCGCTAATATTGCTGATAGAAAAGCAAAGCTTAATCATGTGTGAATTAATACTTTCCCTATATCGCATGTCAGGGTCATCATGCATTGTGAAATAAACTTGATCTCAAATCTTCACAGGTTCTGACACCTTTCTTTCTTAATACCTTCGATGAAGATTGATCTTTTAACATCTGAGACCGTTTACATCAGCTGAAATAATGGCCCCAGTGAGAACGAAGGATGCTAAAAATAAATCTTAACAACTTATTCTATGTCACATAAATGTGTGAAATAATATTTCCAAAATACAAAGATAATAAGAAAAAGTATCTAAATACAAGATACAAAATGAAGATTAAGAAAAGTATTTCAGATACAAGATGAAAATGCGTAGTTTGTATCTTGTATCTGTATTTCATATACTTGTATCTCAAATAAATCACATCTCTGCCATTACTTTAATATGGTGGTATAGTATGAACCCTCATTTTTGGTATCATATACAGGAGTTGGAAGGGGGGCAAAGAAGGACTGCTAGATTTGTCTCAGAACACATTCAGTAACTGATATAAAGGAGCTAAAAAGGGATTCACTGGAAGACAGGTGGAGAATGAAAAGAGTCACGGGAATGTGCAAGACGTATATTGGTGATGAGGTGTGGAAAAATATTGGTGTAAGAATTAAGAATAGATGACAGTGACCCCAATCTGGAACTTAATTTCAGGCACAAGAGTGTGTGAAGATCCTTTTAGTTAACGGGGTCAGCTATTGGAATAATTTACCAAAACTGCTGAGAGCATTTGAAGTTAAAATTTGTAGAGGGTTCAAGTAGGCAGGTACAGGAAAGGTTGAAAAATGGCATGTAGGAAAATTGAAAACCACTTGTGCACTCCATCTCAATTAAATTAAATGCTTCCTTCACCTTCCTCGGAAAACAATTAACTGAAAATTTCATTTATGTAACAGACAATCACATTATAAACCAGAAGTCAAAATCAGGGGCCAACTTTTGCCAGACTGCAGCATACCAAAATACCTGGGTATAAATACTAGACAGAACTGTGACTTTCAAGCAGCATCTCTCAAATGTGGCTGCTAAATTAAAAATGAGAAATAATATTCTTTAGAAACTTTCTGGTACTTCATGGTGAGCCAGTGCTCACATTCTAAAATTCACAGCATTAGCTTGGTCATACTCTGCTGCTGAATACTGCTGCCAGACCTGGAACAATACTGCCCTCACACTAAAAAGATAGTCATGCAACTCAATTAGAAAACGTGGATAATTGTGGGATTAATTTGGGGTAAAAACACCTTATAGCTTCCAGTTCTCAGTAACATCTCACCTTCAACTCTAAGAAGACAATAAGCACTTGAAAAACACCCAGAAGTACTGTCAGATATCTATATATCAAGATATTTTCCAAGAAAACACCAACGCTTGAAATCAAGGAAACTGCTGAAGCAAACAGCAATTAACCTTACAGTGTCCACTTTCAACATCAACAGCTGTGGATAACTCAATAATAGCAGCCATCAGTACCCAATAAACATCTAGTTGGAGACCCTTCAGTGTGGTTACAAGGATTCAGTCTCAGCAGATGGCCATGGAGAATGAGCAATTGAATTCAATCAGTACAAGACAGATACAGATACTTATTACACAAAAGAGGCTAGGTCAGTTCTGCAAATTGTGACTTTGGAGCCACCTTTCAGTCAATCCACAATATCATTTCTGACTGTCCTCTTTGAGCCTACATAGGAACAATAGCCAACATACATGATGTGTCGATAATTAATTTTACTTGTTCCCATAAATCATTTACATACCATAAATTTTATAATGACTTATACATATAGTATTAAGTGTATTTCATCTTGCTTAGCAATTTAATGCCTTAAGTTAACTATGTCTATAAAACTATTCATTCTCTTCTAATGCAACTTTAATTTATGTCAATCAATTAATTTTCATACATTTCTTCTTTCATCGTTATCCCCAAATGAGGACCGCAACTGAACTTATTTAGCAGATTTTTTATTCTTTTCAAAAATTCTGTTCATCCTCTCACTAATAACCATAAAAGATTAGGACCGAAAATATCTCAAGGCAACCACTGTGACTCATTACTAGGGCCCGGATATATATGCACGTAAAACATCTAATATATGCATGCAAATATGCACAAAAAAGTCCTAAAATATGCACTAACAATTAAAGAATATGCACTAACAATTAACGAATCTACACTAACAATTAACGAATATACACTAACAATTAACGAACATGGACTAACTATTAAAGATTATACAGTTATCAAATGATTTATTTTATGTCAACTCACTGATATACACGTTTCATTCCTTACAAAATGATGAATCACAATATGTTACCAACAGTTTTTCAATGTTTTCAGGGGTCAAAGATTTTCTGTTGTCAGACAAAATTAGTTTATAAGCCGAAAATGATCGTTCCACGTCAACGGACGTTATTGGGCAATACTTGTACGATGGTGCTGACTGTTCGGAACATTCATCTGGCAAAGATTGTGTGGTTCCACTTAAATACGTATTAATTGATTGAATCTTTTGCAGACCTGGGTTTGAGTCTAACACCCTGCTGAGTTTAGATTTAACTTTTTCTCCAATTTCACCAGGGACGGCATTTAAAGAAGAAATTGTTTTGTGAAGCAACTGAATAGACTCGTGAAGGGGTGCACCGCTAGTTTCTAGACCCTTAATAGCATTAGAAAGTGACGAATAGTGTACATGGATGAAATTGATATCTCGATATACAGTATCACAATCAAATGCGCACTTTGCTTCACGAACACACGCAGCACGATCGTCATGACCAATACTTGTAATCACATCTTTCACTTGATGAAAGTTCTCCTGGTAGAACAGCACTGCAGACAACCAAGTTCCCCATCTAGTGAGAACAGGTTCCGGTGGAAGAGGAACCTCAGGCAGACGATCCTTATAAAACTGTACACGCGCTGGTGCTTTTAGGAACACTTTTTTTCCACTTGAAATTACTTTGTTAACTGAAGGAAATAGAGAACGTATCTCTTCTGCAATGCGATGTAATCCATGCGCCAAACATGTAACATGGATCAGATTGGGGAAAAACACTCGAAGCGACTGACCAGCTTTTAACATATATGAAGCTGCGTCTGTGATTAAAACACGCACCTTGTAACAATCACTCTCCGATTCAGTAGGCCACAGAAGTCGCAGGGAATCGTTTATAAATCTTGCAATTGTACTGTGGTTGGTTTTCTCTAACACTTTGGTTGAAAGTAAATGTGGTTTTCCGGGTTCTTCTTGACATAGTTTGCCCACTATAAAGTTCGCTACGTATCGGCCACATGAATCGGTTGTTTCATCTACCGATATCCAGACACAGTTCCCTCCTATGTCAGACCGAATTGAATCCAGGACAGAATCGTGTAGAGAGAGCAAATAATTTTTCCTGAGGGTGGATTCATCCGGTATCCTTTGATTAACACAATACTTTTGAAGAAATGCTCGTAGATCTGGATTATTCAATTTATGCAGCGGGATATTGCTGCATACAAAAGCCTTACACAGGTCAGCAGAGAATGTATTAACAGACCGTGATACCTGAGTTAAAAGTAGCTGTTGCGTGTTCCTATTCTTTTCTTTTGACCTGAGATGTACAGCTGTTTTAGAATGCTGTTCAAGTTGAAATTTTTTCTCACATTTTATATTCTTCTCACATACTTGACAGTACACAACTTCACCGTCACTAGAATAGTCACTGTTGCCTGAAATCCACTGCTTAATTAAAACTGATCTTGTGCATTTTTCTTTAGGCATTTTTGGAGTCAGATTAAAGAAACTTAATCTTAGCACACGAACACTCCTGTCAACACAAACTTTGAGAGGCTACTGTTTTTGGAAAGGAATGTACACGTCCCTTTAAAAGTACGAATCCCTCAGGTCTGGAAGCCAGGAATCTGTTCTCAGGAAAACTGGCTCGTACCGCAATTAGGGGAATATTCCCGAAAAGATTAAAGAAAACCGCTGGCCTTCCCAGTAGTTGTCGCACGAATAAACACACTGGTAGATAACGAATATTCCAAGTGGGGGTAAATACTTGTGACTGTCGTCTCCTCAAACAAGAATTTGCCGCCTGAGGGAGAATAGAGCTATTCTTTGATTTTGCCGACCCCACCCGCCCTTCCCGTGAATGTTACCGCTCAGGGCAGTAGAGAAGGTCGCCGCCACACAAATTTTCCATTTGCAGCACCTCCAAACATGTCACTGTGTGAGTTTGGATAAGGTAGAAAATTCTCTACATGTGAATGCCAGTACAAAAAAATCCTGTTTACTCCAAGAATTTAACTTACTTGTTGCGGTTGCCAAGGATGTCCAACATACAGGTACATTAGGCTTTACAGTTTCTTCAGAAGTATCGGATATTCAGTTATGAGATGAAATAAAAGCTAAAATATGCACATATCCATAAAATATGCACTAACCCTCAAAATATGCATTTGCATATGCGCATATGCTTTTTTGAAAAATCCGGGCCCTACTCATTACCATAGTTGTAATACTGAGATCAACAGAGAGTAATCTCCTTACACTTTCAACTTAAAGCATGATGGGGAGCAAGAACATCAAGTGGGAATATATTTTCTTTGCACTTTTCATACATTTCTATTATAGATTTATCTTAATTTTTATCTTATTATATATGTCACTGACAAACATGTGCATATAATTTTACTCTGTAAATTCAAACAATTTTTTTTTTATTCATGCCATTGTCTCGCTTAAATACTCTTTGATTGAACAGAAGGCTTTATCACACAAATACTCTTTAAGCTTATGTTTGAATTATTTTCTCTTGTTACTGTTTAATCTTAAATATTTAGATACAGAGGTATAATGTTATATGAGCTTGTGATGTGCGTATTTGTCTACATATCTTCTATATCTTGTTAATCATCATACAATAAATGAATAATTCATTTCATGTATTGAATACTCATCATAGCCTTTGACTCTGGTGAGTGATCGGTTATTTTACCTCTCCTTTATTTACTTTGAGTAATTGGAATTTAGATGAACATCTTCTCCTAAACCCATCTTGCTGATATGAAAATCAGATGTTTTCCTTACAAGCATTTCTGATATGATTGATTATCAAGCTCTCCATCAACTTAGCAATTACTGAAGTAAAAGAAATTGGCCTGTAATTTTTAATCCTGTCTTCCCTTCTTTATAGCCTCTTACTGCTAAGGCTCATTTCCAGTTCTGAGGTAAGCAGCAAGTCTCCAGACTTGATCTAAATAATTTAATTTAATTGCAATGGAACTCATGCTCCAGTGACAATTTCCTACATACCTATTTTTCCCCCTTTCCTGTGTCTGCCTCTTTTTGCCCGCTACAAATTTCAAATTTAAATTCTTTCAATGTGTTTGGTAAATTAGTCATCATTTTTCTATTTCCCCTATCTTTAATACAACTGTAGTAGTATTATCCATAACAGCTGCTTTATGCTTATTTAGCTTACCTACTTTCCTCATCATATCTTCAGGATCTATTTCAATATTTTTACTTTGTTCATTTCTGTTTATCTGCAGAAACCCATGCTATTATTCTTCCTTTACTATCCTTGAATGACTGTCCATGATGTCATTAAACCAATTACTTAATATCTCTGCTCATTTCATTTATTCACTAACTTCTTCTCCTGTTTCTGCTTTTTGGGCCTTAATACTCTTCGACATCCAGGTCATTAGCATCCTGAGTAAAAACCAGTCTGACTATGTGGCTTAAATTCAAACCAAATTATCATCTGCACGGGTGACAGTAAAGGCGTCAGCCACACAGACAGCAAAATAAAATGAAATACTAAAACAACGGTAAAGTTAACCTCTGTATGGGCAATTGTAAAAAGATCAGCCATACAGATATCAAAATGTAGTAAAATGCTAAAACACTGGCTGTAAAAGGCTTACAAAAGCTAAAATTTTACAAACGTTGACTGGTTGGCTGTAAAAGAGCCTAGGTTAAATGAATGTTAACTAACTGGCTGGCTGTAAAAAAGACCAGCCAGATACAAAATACCAATCTTAACAAAAGATACTAAAATATCAAAAAGCACAAAGGTAAAAACAGTACTTGGTTTGGGGACTGTAGCAAGACCTCCAATCCATTCTAAAATTTAGGCCAATTTGCCCAAAATGTTTTGGACAAGACTGGCTAAACTACAAAATTTTAAATATTTCGCCACATTGTTTAAAACCTTGGCTAGGTCTTAAATCTAGATACAACACACAATAAATCAAAATGTGGTGCACCATCAAAGGTACGCCACCAGCTTCACATTCCGCAGGGTCCTCCCAGCAGAGAAGAAAACTATGTATCAGGGGACAGTGCTATATAGAGAGGTAAGGAGAACCTCATCCCCTGTCGCCTGCTGGAAGGAGCTGCTTCATGGCTAGATGGTCAGTTTGACTATCCGGTGTTTATTATGCTTGACTTCTAGCCACTTCCTCTGTCAGACATGACAAAAACAACATTTTTCGCAGCTAAGGCAAGTTCTGACTACGGGGGTGAAGAAAAGTTGATTTTGACCTTGTCACAAGCTAACTTGGCAGCTTCATCAGCTGACTTATTCCCCTGATTCCCACATGGCCCAATACTCAACATAAAAAAAACCCTTCTTTCCACAAGACTGGAGAGCATCCTGTATTTTCTGGACTAAATGGTCTGCTGGGTACCTGTTTTCTAATGCCTGAATTCAGCTAAAGGAATCACAGCATATGATGTACCTCATATCGCGTATTACTTTTGTATGCTGGACACTCCACATCTATATGCTGCACCTGCTTTTTAGCTTGTAATTATAAGTCGCTTGAGGGAACACTATGGAGCAACCTCCTTAGCCAGCTTTAACCCATCTATATATACTTAGGTAAACTTGTGATGTTGGTTTAAAACATCATTAAAAACTCTGTAAAAAATATAGTCGTGCAATAAATGGCTTACAGTACCATGGCAGATCTAAAATCTTTCTGCACCTTTTAAAAGCCAGGGAGGAGATTTCTTCAATCATAGTGATTGAAACGCATCCATATTCTTCTAAATCAGCCCTTTTATAGTATCTGCAGGATTTAGTCATTCTATGATGGTTGGTATAAAAGCTTTCGTAATTTGGGTTAATGACTGCATCATAAATGAGACTGCCAGGAATCGAGGCAATGTGTATGTAGTGTTGCACTATGAGGAGATCCCACCAGATGACAATTGCCACCTCACCAGCATCAGCACAAATACTGGACATGGGGCTGGTGTGATAAGAACTTGTGGCAAGTCAAATTCCTGCATGGTGGACACTATCCAACATCCATATTTACTAATCCTATGCTGAACCATACACGATGCACCTATATGATGTGGCAGCCTACTTAACCTACTGTCAAAAATGAGGCCCAGGAATTGAACAGATTCAATAAAATTTAAGACAGTGTTCCCCAAGATAAGGTGAGGTTCACATAAGAAGTAAAAGTTATACATTGGGTTTTCTCAGGATGAGAATGAAACGATTCATCCAGCCTGTCTAGCATGAGTTACAGTTGCGATTCTTCGCCTCTCAGATTAGATGATAAACAAAAAATTGAAAAGTTATCAACGTATAAGGAGTATCGGCACCAACTGTAACTTGTGTACGAGTGGCTGACACATGGTTTCTATGGTTTTTCCTATGATGCCTTATATCTTACATATACTCTCTTTGTGTATCTTCTGCTCTTGAACCATTCTGACTGGTCTGCTTCTTATCTTGTATCTCATACCTAACTATTGAATAAATACAAGTATCGAGGGTTGAACATGCACCTGGAGATTAGTAGGAGAGGGAGCGGACAGCTAAGGATTGCTGCAATCAAACAATCAGTTCAGGAAACCTCATTTAATCCTGATAAAAAGATTGTGAAAAATGGGTCAGATTTTCCCTAAATCTCCATTAATATCATTGTTTTAAAAAATCATGTCACCAAGTAGTATCATAAGCCTTATTAATATCGAAAAATGCACCCAAAAGACATTGGATGTGAATAAATGTGTCCTGTATCATCGCTTCCAGTAGGATCAGGTAGTTCAAAGTGGAACAGAACTTCCTGAATCCTCACTGAAAGCAGCTCAGCAGATTTTGTGATTCAAGACACCAAATCAGACGGTGGCTTACCATCTGCTCTAGCATCTTTCCCATGCAGCTTGTCAGGGCAATGCTAAAATAGCTATTTTGCAACAACTTGTCCTGCCCAGATTTTAAAATAGGGATTAGTGTTGTTTCTTTCCATGTGTCAGGGAGTGTCTTCCGATCCAAATATCATTAAAAATATGTAGAAGGTACTCCTTAGCATCTTTGCTAAGATGCCTAAGGCCAGCATTACACTGTAAAAGATCTTTGTCAAAGATCTTTGATAAAAGATATTTTATAAAATATTTTACAGTGTAATGGGGCATATTTTATAAAACATTTCTTTTATAAAATTTCTTTTATAAAATGTAAGACGTTTGCATTACATTTTATAAAAGATTTCACCACCCTGCAAACATAAACAAAGAAAATGGCATAAGGGACATCACCAAAGTTGGTTATGACTGTCGAATCCACTACAATCTTTATTTCTGAGTATGAACAGAAGGAAATGTTGTAAACTCAGAAAAATATAGACTATAAGATTAGGAATAAAAAGGTAAACAGTTACAAAAAGTAAATTAGTGCTATGATAGAAGGCTGTACTGGAGAAGACATAAAAAGAGAAAATTAATGTGTTAAGAAACTAGTATTTGACAGGTTTCTGGAATAATAACAGAAGTAATGTGCAAACCAATGCGTGTGCTATATTGCAGAATGGTGTAGATCCGTCACCATCAATTGAGTACAACCCATGGCACATACACCGTAAAAATAAACACCCAATAGTATGCATGGGGAAATAATTCTGATGTAGAAATTTATGAAAATATTGTGGTAAGAATTTATTGGACGTATACTTCAGCATCAACCATAATTTTTATGATGTTCTCACTTTAAAACTCTTTCACAAAACTTTGATGAACTTCTAACATATCAAGTGTCGTAATGCACGGTCTAACCTAAATATGTTTACTTCTCTTCTTTATCTTCAATAAAATGCATATTGTGACAGTTGCACTAACTGGGTCTCCAAAAGCTTACAAGTTTACTCCATTCATTTCAGAGAACTATGACGAAAAATTTTATGTAGTGTAATGGGACTGAAAAAATATCATAAAATATCTTTGATAAAATAAATATGATAAAATGTTTTATAAAAGATCTTGGACAAAGAACTTTTACAGTGTAATGCTGACCTAAGCAGCTAGTACTGGAGCAGATTGGGCCATGGTACAGTGTCTTTGGTATTGCTTAAGGCAGACTTCAGCTCCCAAGAAGTAAATGGGCTGTCGTATGCCTCTGAGTCCAATGAATTGAAGCTTAAAATGTACTGCTGGACCCGAGGGTCCAAAATTTGGCAGACAAAAGGGATGGCAACAAAGGACTCTTCCATCAGTACTATGCTTCATTCATCAGTGATTATATGCCATTGATTGAACAATCCAGATACTTGTGATTGAGAACAATTTCCACATATACAGCACATAGACTCCCATACTTGTGGTGATGTTGTGGAACAGGAATGATTAATGGTGCTCACAAAGGTCTGCCATGACTTTTTCTCTCTCTCCTTGATTACGTGTCGCATCTTAGATCTTGCAATACAGAATGCTGCTCGGTTGTTAGTTGCAACCTAAAATTATGCAACACCCTTCTGTGACCCTAAATAGCATAACTACATTCGTGTTCTTTGCACCGTTCCTGAGCTTTTTGGTATGGGAACATCACTCCTCTAGTGAATCACTTCCATAAAGTGATTCACCTTTTCCTCAAGGTTGTGACAATTCTGGAGAGTAACTGAGTGGTGGTAGAGTTGCTAATTAGCTTTGCTGGTGTTCCATTTGCATTGGTTATTGCCTCCTCCTCATTCAAACTCTACATGCATCCATATAGGGAAGTGGTTGCTTCCATGATGGTCGTGTTCCACCTCCCTATGCACAAAGTCTGCAATTGAAGGAGAGTACTTTGGAAGGTCGATGGCAGATGACGAACTGGAAGCAGTGGAGATATGAGTCGTTTATCCTGTAATTGGGATACAAATTTCCTTCTGCTCTATTAATCTAACAACTACTTGGCCCACAATTGTTGGTTGAATCCCATAATGCATCATCAGCATTGAAATCTATCAAAAGGAGAAAGGGTTGAGTGACTTGTCATATGATGCCAGCCAGGTAGTCGTAATCAACAGATGTGGTGGGTAGCAGATAATAGAGCACATGGTCAAGTGGCTTGGACTGAGTTTTGACTGCAACTGTTTGCCATAAGGAGGTTAGAGCAATGGATTCAGAATGCATGGTGTTTAGGACAAACACAGTCACTATCCCCTTCACCCTGGGTATCATCTTTAATGTGTAGGTCCTATCCTCTCAGCAGTGATATGTGTGTGAGTCTAAAATGTGTCTCTTGTACACACAAATGTTTAGACTGTGCTAATAGATCTATTTCCTCTTTGTGAGCTTGATAGTTATTCAAGTTCTAATGCAATGTGGGAGCCATCTTACCTATTCAATCTCAACCATCCCAGTTCGGGTGGGTCATCCTCAAGTGATTGCTGAGAAATGCGTCCATGCTTGTCCACCAACATTTTTGTTTCTTCAGGCTCTGAAGACACAGCCAATTCAGTAAAGGCCTTGGAAACTTGTGTATTCTTCTTCCACTGAGGCCTTTTCCCCTTCTTCTCCATGCCACTTTGTAGTCTGGGACATGAAGAAGAAGGAGATTTTATAAATGCTATTGGTTCCATATGCCGAAACTTCAGACCTCTGACTTTTTATTCTGTTTGCCTTCCGTTGCAACCTAATGATTGTTCTGCTGCAGTAGTTGCTAGAGTTGTATAGGTTGCAGCGGATAGCTGTGTTAGTAATGCTGGTGGAACTAATGAACCAGCTGTTGAAGTGGTTGAGGTTGCAGATGTGCTGCTACCAATAACCACGGTCTTTGATATTATTATCTTAATAAATTTGGTGCCACATTTGCATTTAAATGAGTATATTGTACTTGCGCTTAACTCTGCAATGGACATGTGGGTAGCAACACTTTCTTTCCTGACAGAAGCTGACAAAGTCTTTGTAAAGACAGTTGGTGTGAGAGACTTATTGTGTGGCTTCACCATACAGTAGTCGGTCTTTCGTTTTTATCTTCTGTATATTTTATTCTTCCAGTTACACTCAAAACTTTCTGCTCCAGGATGGATGTGTACTGGAGCAGTTGACACACACCTGTGGAAGTGTGCCACCAGTACCCAGCTCATGTCCCACATTCCACATTTCCCATAGGTGGGGTTGAGTTTACAGGTTACTGTTGTATGTCCTAACCTCTGACACATGAAGCAGCACATGGGGTCCAGTACACTGAGATTTAAATACCCTGGTTTGATGGATTTTGACAATGTCAGAGTGTCGAATGTCAGGACAAAGGTGGCAGTCTTTTTAAGACTGCCATTTACCCTTCAAGTAAGCTGACAAACTTCGACCAAATTCTCTGATGCTCATTCCTTAAGGAGTTCCTTGGACTCTGTATTGACAAGGTCCTGGCACATGACCATGCCTTTCCTGGCATTTAGAATTTTATGGAGTTTGCATTTTACTGCAAACGCCCCGAGCTTCTCAAATTTAAGTGGTAGTGCTTGCTGGTAGATGTCCCATTCCTCAGGTTTATCACACTTTTTAGAGTTCCGGCAATTCCATCCAAGCCTTTCTTTATACAAAAGGAGAGACCTTTTCGAAGGGTCCCTCCTTTCTTGCCATTATTACAAAGCCATTATCGATAAGATAACCCTTCCTGTTACATCTTTCTCAGGAGGAGTACTATTGACTCTCGCTTGCTTTCCAATTCTTTGGGAATTTTGAACACTCTGCTACCCACCCGTGCTGCAGGTAGCAGATTTTTTTTTATTTTTATTGTTATTTTGTCCCAGGGGTATTGAGAAACTAAAAGTCGAGTGACGTGGAGCCCATGCATCCTGCCACCAAGTCCAATGCAACAGGTGTGTGGCAGGTGCCCCTGAGGTTGTATGCAAGAGAGTGTTTTTTTTTTTTTTTTTTTTTTTTTCTGTACTATCCTTGCGATCTTGGCATCCTGTGGTGGCTGTTGAAGCATGCAAGGAGTTTACGCTGTGGGAAACTTGTGGCACTCACAAGTTTCCAGCTCGTGTACCGCGGGTTCACGAAACCCGTACCTGGCACTTGCATATCTGGTCATTATCTGTAGCTTTACTAATAACTATTATTCCTTTCAGTTTTCTGATAAAGCCATAGAAGTTTCTAAAAGGATTAATTGGTGATAAATCTTCATACATAATATTCTTCATAATCATATCTTTAGTTTCCATGAATTCCTTGTTTAGTTGTTTCAAGTGCTCCACTGACTTTCTTCCTCTCAATTCTGTTGTATTCTCATCTTACCAGCCTATTTAGCTTTCTCACATACATATTAAAGCATGCAGTTTCTGCACTTTAGTTTACTTTTTGTTTTGGAATAAACATTTCATGCCAATTATTCTTATGACTTTGAACTGTTCTCACTTCCTGCAACAGTAATTGTGGACTCCTAAACCTTTCCTGAAATGCCTCTTGTTAAGCAGAAAGAAGCTCGGGGACTAACAACATTTTGTCTAAACTGTGCAACGATTACGCTATGATTGCATCCTCTCCAAGGACTCGCCGAGGATTTGGAAGGAACCAAAATCCTTCCTGTGGTTCCTCAGCACAAACAAGCCTCATGCTTGTACAACTCAGATGTCAGCTCACAGTCTCAACTAAGCATGTTTACTTCTTGCATTCACAACTCAGGTTCAAGGCAGTGAAATGACCACAGAGTAATGACGGTTAATATTATTTTATTTCAGTAATAAGAACACAGCTGAATACACATCTACTCCTCGTCAAAGCCTGCAAACATCTCTCCTTGTGTCCAGCGCCTCTCACCCTCTCCCCCACCCCTGTCATTCCAACCTACAGCTTACTTAACGGTATCGCCCCTTCAAGGTCAGGCCTTGTGTGCATACCTGTAGACCAGCCGGGAGGCTATCTGGTCACTCACACTACATCCCCTTTTTTTCAGAAGAAAAAGACAGGAAACTTCTTCTTTTTATTCTTAAAATACTACCAACTACACCTCACGATTCTGCACCTACTAACTGCAATATCAGATAAAACCTTAAATATAAGGTCAAAAGCATATACATAAAAAAGGAACAAAAAATATAATATAAAGGCTATACCTGAAATAGAATCTAAAATCATAGAAATCAAATATTTTTCAGTGAGTGCTGATAACAATGTTTGCGAAAAACAATATCTCAATTTCGTTCCTAAGGTCAAATCATAAAAATTAAATATTAATATAAACTTAAATCTAATACAATGTTAAGCAATAATAATGATAATGAATCACATACACTGCAAATACAGACAAGAGGACATAAAATTCAAATACGTTTTACTGACTGCTGTAAACATTGACCATCAGTACTGTAGTTCATAGCTTTAGCCATGCCATAGAGTCATCATTCGTTTTAGCAAACACTGAAAACCTGTGCTTGACTTTCTGCAAGCCTTTTAATCACTTACTACTTGCACGTTTTAACTTTATATCGGCAATATGTGGCTACAGTCTGCATGATAGTGAACAATGACCAAAATTAAACATTTACCAATAATTTACAATGCGCCTGAAAAGCTGAATTTCCAAAAATCTGGTTCAGTATGGTATCCATTGTCCAAATTGTTACACAAATAACAGCTGCTGCCAAAGGAAAGAATAGTGCAGCTCCAAAGATAAAATTAAACAATCAAGATTTAAAATTTAACACAAGGTTACAAAACAATAACGATAATGATACACACACCCACACAAAATATATAAAAAAAAACACAAAATCATATATGTGTCAGCGGCTTCTGCAAACAATGTCCACAAGAACAATTGTTAATTTACTTCCATATGAAGTTCAGCCACTTGTTTAAGTGGAGCAACATTTTTTAACATCACTTGTTTTTCACGAACACTCAAAATAAACTGTGCTTGCAGCTTTGCAAGCTATTAAGCCACTGCACACTTGCACATTTTCACTTTCCTATCGAAGGAAGTGACCATTGCACGAAGCGAAATGAATAACAACTATGGTATAGGTTTCTGCATTTCCCAGGCCATCGGATAGAATGAACCTGTCACCACTTAACAGCTCACTTGACTGCTTTTTAGACCTAATATCCGATGCTTTCCAGGAAGCAACACTTTGCATGCAATTATCATGATGGATAGTATTTATTGTCATAAGATGCACATAATTTTCCGCCCAAAATTTCACTTTTGACTTATCACTACACTTGCGCAATCCATCAAAACCTAATTGCCGTCTCTGGAGAAATATCTTTCCACCTGTCTCTAGACTATGACAAACAAGAATTACTCCTGGTTTTTTTTTCTTAAAAGTGGTTTTAAAACAAATCCTCCAAATGACAAATCAGTACTGTTTGGTTTCTCGCTGCCGCTACTCATCCATCTCTCTGTCACTGCCTCCCGTTCTGTCAGTATACTGGAAGTCACTCCCTCACACAACAGCTCATTAACACTACCAGATAGGTCAATTACATAATTACATATATTTTTTATCACATCTGTCACCACCCTTCCCTCTTTAGTCCACAGGGTCTGCATTTCAATGCTTGTAAATTTCACATCTTTGCTTACTGAAAAATCCCATTCTGCCACTTTCCTTTTTCTTATATCTAGCAGTAAGTGCCCTTTCCCACTCTCTTCCCCTCTGTTATCCACATTTAATTTTTTCCCAACAGTGTTAACTTCAATTATTTGTTCAGTGACTAACCACCCCTCTTGCTTTTGATTTCGTTGCTCATCTGTGTTCGCAGTCAAACTATCATTTTTAAAATTGATTAAAGATTTTTCCCTATCTTCATACTGGCCTCCCTCCTTGCTCTTTCGCTCATCCCTCATTTCTTTCACACTCCTATCAACCATTTCCACCAATCTTTCTGACACATCCTCAGTTCTCTTTACAACTTCTTTTATCTCATTCACGCAGACTAGTTTCTCCCTCCTGCTCTCCTCATAATTCCATTCAGACTCACCATACTTCTGTTTAAACTCATTGTACTTCCGTTCAGACTCATCATATCTCCTATTCAACCTCTGAAGAATTGACAAAATATCATTAATTGTAGAACTTATTGTTGCTTCTTGGGAATCACTAAGATTACTTCCTCTCTTGCCTATCACCACGCTCCCCTTGAATAACACTAAAAACCCCTTCGTCCATTTCTACACAACACAAAACTGCTCAAATGCTGACATAAAGAAAACTAAACCTCCAGACAGAACTCGGAGACAGAGATCAGAGAAAAAAAGAGAGCACCTAACGCTACTATCGAACACATTTAATTATTTTACGTGCAGCAACGAAACAAAACATTATAAATGATGGAGGACCACTTCAACCATAAACACAATTTTATGGAGTTTGCATTTTACTGCAAACGCCCCGAGCTTCTCAAATTTAAGTGGTAGTGCTTGCTGGTAGATGTCCCATTCCTCAGGTTTATCACACTTTTTAGAGTTCCGGCAATTCCATCCAAGCCTTTCTTTATACAAAAGGAGAGACCTTTTCGAAGGGTCCCTCCTTTCTTGCCATTATTACAAAGCCATTATCGATAAGATAACCCTTCCTGTTACATCTTTCTCAGGAGGAGTACTATTGACTCTCGCTTGCTTTCCAATTCTTTGGGAATTTTGAACACTCTGCTACCCACCCGTGCTGCAGGTAGCAGATTTTTTTTTTATTTTTATTGTTATTTTGTCCCAGGGGTATTGAGAAACTAAAAGTCGAGTGACGTGGAGCCCATGCATCCTGCCACCAAGTCCAATGCAACAGGTGTGTGGCAGGTGCCCCTGAGGTTGTATGCAAGAGAGTGTTTTTTTTTTTTTTTTTTTTTTTTTTTTTCTGTACTATCCTTGCGATCTTGGCATCCTGTGGTGGCTGTTGAAGCATGCAAGGAGTTTACGCTGTGGGAAACTTGTGGCACTCACAAGTTTCCAGCTCGTGTACCGCGGGTTCACGAAACCCGTTCCTGGCACTTGCATATCTGGTCATTATCTGTAGCTTTACTAATAACTATTATTCCTTTCAGTTTTCTGATAAAGCCATAGAAGTTTCTAAAAGGATTAATTGGTGATAAATCTTCATACATAATATTCTTCATAATCATATCTTTAGTTTCCATGAATTCCTTGTTTAGTTGTTTCAAGTGCTCCACTGACTTTCTTCCTCTCAATTCTGTTGTATTCTCATCTTACCAGCCTATTTAGCTTTCTCACATACATATTAAAGCATGCAGTTTCTGCACTTTAGTTTACTTTTTGTTTTGGAATAAACATTTCATGCCAATTATTCTTATGACTTTGAACTGTTCTCACTTCCTGCAACAGTAATTGTGGACTCCTAAACCTTTCCTGAAATGCCTCTTGTTAAGCAGAAAGAAGCTCGGGGGCTAACAACATTTTGTCTAAACTGTGCAACGATTACGCTATGATTGCATCCTCTCCAAGGACTCGCCGAGGATTTGGAAGGAACCAAAATCCTTCCTGTGGTTCCTCAGCACAAACAAGCCTCATGCTTGTACAACTCAGATGTCAGCTCACAGTCTCAACTGAGCATGTTTACTTCTTGCATTCACAACTTCAGGTTCAAGGCAGTGAAATGACCACAGAGTAATGACGGTTAATATTATTTTATTTCAGTAATAAGAACACAGCTGAATACACATCTACTCTTCGTCAAAGCCTGCAAACATCTCTCCTCGTGTCCAGCGCCTCTCACCCTCTCCCCCACCCCTGTCATTCCAACCTACAGCTTACTTAATGGTATTGCCCCTTCAAGGTCAGGCCTTGTGTGCATTCCTGTAGACCAGCCTGGAGGCTATCTGGTCACTCACAACTGTGAACAATAAAGGTCATGACCTGTGTGGTCTTCTGGTACCTTAATATTTAATAATACAGTCGCCACATGTTCGTAGTACACACCCCAAATGCGAAGGATATAATAAATAAATTCACTAAACACAGTTTTAGGATCACAAAATACTTATATTCTTGAAAAGTTCACTCATACATTGTCTGTATCAGAATTGCAAATAAAGCATTGGACAACAATTCCATTGAAGATTGACAGGCTAAGCTCATTCCCCCATGAAGACACTCAATAAGTTTCCCTAACTTTTGTGAGGTAACGATTATGGCATGTTACGATGTGCCGCACCAATGACCCATGTGGACCAATTTTTTCCGTGAACCAACTTAAAGTTAACAGTTTGAAACCTAGTTGAAGACTAGGCAATTTCAAGATGGCAGCAGGTAATTTTATAAACTTTCCAACTTGTATGATGTCAGCAAAATCTTTCAAAAATTAATATTTCCCAATGTATTCCAAAACAAAAAAAAAGAAGTATAGAACCTATGTCAGTACTGTCAGTGTGAAATGTTAAAATTACAGATTTTTTAATTTTTTAAAATTATTTTGATATAACTGCACAGCCTAATAAAAATATCAAGTTAAAAAGTTTTGAACAGGCGGCCACATAACACAGTCGGTAAATCGTCTGACTGCAGCCTGGACAATTGGACTTGATCCTGATGAAGCCGAAGGCAATGTTGAACCGAGCTTGGTGGGTAAGTGGTTTAATGCTCTGGCCTCGCATTCGTGAGGACGGTGGTTTGAATCCCCGTCCGGGCATCCAGATTTAGGTTTTCCACGGTTCTACATCTACATCTACATCTATACTCTGCAAATCACAATACTGTGGCTGGCAGAGGGTGCTAAGCACCAATCCTAATTCTGCGCATTCCAATCCCGAACAGATCGAGGAAAGAAGGAATACATAAATGAATCAGTACAGCATCTTATTTCTCTAATCTTATCCCTCCTATCATTGCGACCTAAATAGGTTGGCGGAAGAAGTATTTCATTGCACTCGTAACTTAAAGATTTATGCATATTCTCCAGCAAATTGAAATGAAAACGACATCGTCTGTCCGCCAAACAATCCCAGCCCAACCCACGAATCAGCTCTGTGACACTTACGTAAGGACTGTAACTAGCAGTCACGAATCGAGCGGCTCTTCTCTGTACTTTCTCTAATGTGTCAATCAATCCCTTGCGATACGGATCCCAAATTCCACAACAGTATTCCAAATGCGGACGCACTAGTGTTTTGTACACTATTTCCTTTGTACGAGCATTACAACTTCTCAAAATACGTCCTATGAATCGTAGTTTGGAATTAGCTTTGCCTACAATGGAAGTTATGTGCAAGTCCCATTTCATGTTGCTTTGTACTGTTACGCCTAGATACTTCAGGGAATCCACAGTGGCAACAACTGAATTGTTAACTTTGTACTCCTGAGCAAGCAGGGTCTTTTTATTACTTATGTGCATTGCCTTGCACTTTTTACAGTTAAGTGTAAGCTGCCATTCACGACGGCACCATTCCGAAATAACATCCAGATCATGCTGAATTTCTAAGCAATCGTCGGAGCACCTCACTTCCCTATAAATAAGTGCATCATCAGCAAAAAATCGCATCCTGCAATTAACATTGTCACCGAGATCGTTTATAAAAATTAAGAAAAGAAGTGGTCCTATTACACTTCCTTGAGGAACACCCGAAGTAACATCTAGTTTCGAAGAGGCTTCCCCATCTACAACGACAAACTGTGACTGACCAGTTAGAAAATCGAGTATCCATTCGCAAATCTGATCAGATATACCGTACGCTCGGATCTTTGCTAAGAGTCGGTTGTGTGGTACAGAGTCAAAAGCTTTCTGAAAATCCAAGAAAATAGCATCAACTTGTGAACCTGCATCAATAACTTTCATTACATCATGCGAAAATAGAGCCAGTTGCGTTTCACATGATCAGTTCTTCCGAAATCCATGATGGTATGCTGTAAGTAACTCGTTTTCATCTAGAAACTTCATAACGTTAGAGCATATGACATGCTCCAGAATTCTACTGCAAACAGATGTTAGCAATATCGGTCGATAATTCCTAGGATCTCTCCGATCTCCTTTCTTGAAAATGGGAATCACCTGTGCAATTTTCCAGTCAGAAGGTACTTTTCTTTCCTCTAAAGATTTACGAAATGTATCTGACAGAAATGGTTCTATTCCTTCCACGTATTCCGAAAATAGTCTTACTGGTATACCATCGGGACCCAGCGCTTTCCCTCACTTCAGGAGCTTTAATTGCTTTATGATACCAACACTATCAATTTGTACTGGATCCATCTCAAATTCAACACGCCGTGGAAAAACGGGAATGTTTTCCACGTTTTCAGCAGTGAAGGAATTTTTAAACTCGGCGTTAAATACGGTAGCCTTGTCATGGTTGCCATCAACTTCCTGACCGTCTTGTAGTAGAACTGGCATATTGTTGTCACAACCACTTATTTTTTTTACATACGACCAAAATTTCTTTGGATTTTCAATGAGGCTCTTGGAAAGTGAGTTGCATCAAAAGTCATTAAAGGCCTCGCGCATCGCATTCTTGACCTGTCCTCTTGTCTCAGCTAGCTTTTCTAAATCACTCCTATACATCATCCTTCTTGAGCGTGCATGAATCTTCCTTTGCTTTTTAAGTAACCTTTTAACTTCACGCATATACCACGGGGGATCGTTCCCATCCCTGATTGTCCTTTTCGGTATATGTAAGTCCATACCTTCCCTGACTATATTTATGAATTGCAGCCACATCTCTCCAACCGAGCCTATTCCTTCTATAAAGGTAATGTATGTATCCCTCAAAAACATTCTTAAACTCTTCTTTGGGGCCTTTTCGAACCTGTAAACGACCCTTTCTTTTTTCTTTTTGCGCTCGACTGTTAATTTTACTGTAGCAATTACAGCTTTATGATCACTTATTCCCGTGGTGGTAGAAATGTCCGTAAATAATTCAGGCCTATTTGTAACGAGACTATCTAGAATGTTTTCTTTATCGTTGTCGCACCGCGTTGGTTCAGTGACGAGCTGCTCAAGATTAAGATCTGAGAAAAGGTCGAGAATAATCTCACAGGATATTTTATCCCTGCCACCAGTAACGTGGGCGTAATTACTCCAGTCAATATACGGCAAGTTGAAGTCTCCTCCTAGTATTATTCCATGATCTGGAAATTGACGAGCTATATTACTTATGTTATTTCTTAAGGCCTCAGCAACACCTACATCTGCATCTGGTGGACGATAGAAAGACCCTATTACAAGTTTTGTCCTAGCTACTTTTAGTCTAATCCATAGGATTTCACAGACCGTATCAATATTTATTTCGTTACATGACAGGTGCTTACGAACAGCTATAAATACACCACCTCCATTTAAATGTAACCTATCCTTACGGAAAACATTCATGCTATGGTTAAAATTTCTGCTGAACTTATATCCGGTTTTAACCAGCTGTCAGTACCTAATACAATATCAGCTTCTGTGCTACTAATAATGCTTTCAAGCTCAGGCTGCTTATTACAAACACTTCTACAGTTTATAACGAGTACTTTTAACTGTCGAGATTGATTTTCGCTACTCCTAACATATGGTGCCGAATTTAATTGGGCTGCCCGTGACTGTAATCCCAGTTTCGGGTCTTCCTCCCTCAGCCTAAAAAATCCCCCAATGCACTCCACACGGCCCCTGCCACCCGTGTAGCCGATTCACATGTGTAGTGCACACCTGATCTATCCAAGGGAACCCTACATGACTCGACCCCATGGCGAAGATCAAGAAATCTGCAGCCATGATTATCGCAGAAACAACGCAGTCTCTGGTTCAGACCCTTGACTCGGTTCTGAACCAGAGGTCCACAGTCAGTTCTATCAACAATGCTGCAGATGGTTAGCTCAGCCGAAATCTTGCAGTCATCAACCACAGAGCTCACCGTATGAGCAAGCCGCTGGAAGGAAGAGAGGATACCCTCCGACTCAAGGCGGCAAGCATCATTGGTGCCGACATTAGCTACAATCCGCAGCTGGCTACACCTCGTCCGCTCAATGGCATCCGGGATGGCCTGTTCCACATCATGGACCAGACCTCCCGGAATGCACAATGAATGGACATTGGACTTCATCCCAGACCTGTTCGCCATGTCCCTAAGGGGCTCAATGAAATGTCTAATGTTGGAGCTACCTATCACCAGAATCCCCTTCTGTGATCGCCCAGACCTAGCGGGCGGGGGGGCTGGCAACTCGCTGATTGACAATTGTGGATCTGAATCAGATGCAGACAACACATCAAACCTATTGGACAGTGGTACAGGCTCTCCCTCCTGGGATTCAGACCTGTACCTCAAATCACTCCAGGTGAATACCGGGAGGTTTCCTTCAAAAGGGCCATGTCCGAATTCCTTCCCGTTCCTTGTCCCCAGTCTCATCTTGCCTCTAATGACCTCGATATCGATGAAGTGTAAAGCCATAAGTTAAAAAAAAGACAATGTTGAACTTACAGAATGCCTCCCCAGCCTGCTATCCAATAAGTACCATGGAGGAAGGTATCATGGGAAGGTAAAGAATGGTTGGAGCATGGTACTGATTCTGTCACATCTTTCATCAAGTAGGAATGTGGAGCTCTACTTCCATGAATCCTGGTGGAAGGGGCACAATAGTAGGGCTACCTTACATTAGGGAAATACTGGGTATGTTTTACTCTTTAAGTTTCTGTCCAGTGCCCAGTAGCCGTGTTCAGGTTTGTGATACTGTTGACAGATGTTTGTCCTACTTTTCATTAAAAACTTCATATACCTACATGTATGACAATTACACTATTAAAGTATTGTTAAAGTAATAGTGAATACTGTTCAAAACATTATTACTGTTTACTCACCTGTTTGTTGCATACATCACAATACACAATGTTCCCATCTGTTGACAAATTGGGAATCTATTTAATCCACCACCTAATTGCAATCACAAGTAAAATAGGTTTTTGCCTAAAATGCAAGGTGTACTCATAAGTTACATACTCAACAAACAAAAATATTCTTATCACATTGAACACAAGTTACATGTTTCATAGACAGATGGTGACACATCCACATTTCTCAACAGAAACTATGACAAGCCTAGCAGCCTCTGGAAGCCTGCAAAAGTGGAAATGTTCAAGAGATGATGATGATGGATTATAATCAGCTCTATCACTTCTGTAAAGCTTCAAGATATTTGCAATTGTTTGCTCCCTTGTGTTATTTGTCCTATTCCCTTCCCAGTCCACACATGGAAAATTTAAGTTTTCATTTGGGTGACCATGCTATGCTCACCCCTGAATTTAATTTCTTCTTTTAATTCATTCCTCAATTGTAGTAAGCAGCCAATACCCTAATTTTTTTTTCTTTTTGTATCGGTCTATAACTACATTCGTACTAATTAATGATGTTGAAGTTGCAGTTCACTTTAAAGCCATTGTTGATACCTTCATTGTCTGACACTCCTTCCATTATCCATGATCTTACTCTGATAACTATTTATGGTTTTTTCCATTTTTGTTAAGTTGTCATACTCTATTAGTTTGTTGGTTGTACTCCTAAGTTCACTAGTAACCATTGTGTACCTGACTTTGTTAAATCCCAATATTACTATCGTGCTCCTTGTTACCATATTCCTTGGCTATGTCTAGCTTTAGGCAGGGATGGAGTCACATCCTGAAGTATATCATATATTTAATTCCCTTAGCTGCATACAGGCACTGGGAATCGTCTACCTAGTAGATTCACTCAGTCAAGATGGGCTCCACTTGCTTCAGTTCTGTGAGGTGGTGGTTGTGTTTTGCTAAATGCTCAATCATGTGGAAATTGGTGAATAACATGATAATGAAGCTGCAAAGTTAGCCTATAACAAGGTCATTGTAGACTTTGTTCTGGTCTAAAAGTCTGACATTGCCCCTATTAAAAAGAAAATCTTTGACTAATGATAAAGACAATGGATATACTTCAAGCATAGTAAGCTCCACCTGGTCAAACCAACCATACAATTATGTCACAGCTGCTTCTGATTGGGCTAGGAGAGATGAGATTTTCTTCATTCACTTCTGCATAGGTCACTATCTTACTTTATGATTTTAATTTGTTTCAGTAGTACCTAGTGGAGTATGACACTTGTGGAATACCTCTGATGGTATATTGCATTTTAAGAAATCATGTTTCTTATTTTGGAATGAGAATAGATATCTGCTTTGCTGATAATCTGTCTCTAAATTTAAAAAAATTAAGGGGGTCACATTTTTGTATTTTTTTTTTAAACGAACACATGTAATTTAATAGTTGGCTAGCCCATTTACAGCTAATTAACCCTTCTGTTAATAGAAATCTTTGGATAGTGATATTATTTTTCCAGGTATTTATTTTGCAGTGTTTTACCTTGGTTTTTTGTGCACTGTGGGAGCTAGTCTGAAAGGTATTGTTTTTTTCTTTCTTTTTGTCTTAATTCCTATTTCTTAATTGTAGACACAAAATGTCTTTGTTACACTCTCACAGCACTAAGGTTTTTAATTTTCAATATCAAAGTTTTCTTGTGTTTACAGGTGTTCAAAAATGTCGTTCTGTACTTGGAGAGGTGAAGAATATTACAGAGATCACTTTGAATCCGGTAAGAACTGTAGAACATGACATTAGCTTAAAATGAAAATAATGTTTGTAATGTACAGTGCAGTATTAGGGCAGGTGACAGACGATATAGGATCAATTTGTAGGAATATCGCTAAGGAGGAGAGAGTAGTGATAGTGGAAGGTGTGGGCAATAATATTGATAGGAACGGAAGTTATAGTATAGAGAGTGACCTGAGCAAGGCGGTGAAGGAGGCAAAGCATACCAGGGTGAAACTCATGCAGGTCATACTCAGAAATCAGAAGTGAGAATAGAATGGTCATTACTGATGGGGATTTAAACTTATCAGGTATCAGCTGGATTCGAAATAAGATTAATAATACAAGGGAACAAAGATTTGCAAATACCTTGGTAACGGAACGAGACTTTAAACATTTGGTAGAGAAGAACACAAGGGGACCAAACATTTTGAATATATTCCTAATAAAGCCTGATGATAACCTTGTCGGGATGTCAAGTAACTGAAGGAATAAGTGATCATGAAGCAGTTCTGATGGATATTAATGGATTCAGTAAGCCAGTGGCCAAATTGAAGGCAGAAATAGGGATATTTATTAAAAAGCACAGACTTAAAATTTGAAGAGATATTTTGGGGAAAGATTCAGCTAAAGGAAGTCAAAGTGGCAAGAGTAAAAGGAGACAATAAAAAATCGTGAAAAAATATTTATTCCATATCAGAAAAAAAAGAATTACAGATCCTACATTCAATAATAGGGAGGTGTGGTGCAATGGCACTCGGGACAAATATCAATGGTGTCGACCCATAAAAATTAAAACCAACTTTAAGTAAAATATAATATCCTGTATGATAACTGTAAAGTATTATTTTAATAAAATGTGCTTAAATAAACAATTATTGTTATTTACAAATAGTTGTTTATAAATAAAATTGTAATATTAATAACATTTATAACAATGATAAATCAACTAAAAACAATCGATTTCACATTCTTTCTATCTTTAGCAGCTGCTAACTTGGAAATCACATCTTGAAAATTAATATTTGTGTTACTTCATGATCAATAGTCACAATATGAAAAGATTGTTTAGCCTTGTGTTGCTCATTCTAGACCAAAACTAGTTTTTATTAATTTTTACTTACTAAAGCTCATCTCACACATAGCGATTGATATGGAAAGTGTCATAAATATCTTTAGGGCGACCATAAGATTCGATGACAAATTTTGAAAAGTCCAG
Source organism: Vandiemenella viatica (assembly GCA_031002005.1). Lineage (NCBI taxonomy): Eukaryota > Metazoa > Arthropoda > Insecta > Orthoptera > Morabidae > Vandiemenella > Vandiemenella viatica. Next base: position 146,460,266 of record JARYHS010008075.1, read on the forward strand.
AGCTACCCTTCATTTGTTACTGAAATGGTAACATAGGCTGTTTAAAATACCTTCTGAATCTTGGTGTTTCCATGAGAAATTCTGATATTCATAATTCATAATAAAAACCACTATGTTTGTATACAGCTATTTTTAATTCTTCAATTCTATTGAAAGCAAGTAATTTTTCTGTACAACCTCAAACAATGAAATATCATCTTGAATGGTTTTGATCTAGTTTGGAGTTCAATATTGAATTAGTCTTGACATTCCAACATATAATTTTTATTTTCAGCTCTCATTGTGAGTCCTGCATGAGTGACTATTTCACTGGCCATTTGTTTTTTACAATGAATCCTTAGTTTGTTGGAATGTCATAGTCCTGTGATTTTTTGTAGGAAGATCTATTGCTCCTTGTACAATTTGACACCACTTTTTTCGAATATGAAGACAAAAGTGCCTTTATTTTTATTGTTGATTGTTCAATTGAGCTTTTACTTTGGAATCCACTGCCAATTTACTTCCATTAGAACATAATTTCAAAAGAAATGATAACAAAGAAAAGTAAAACTACATACTTCTGGGATATGAGCAGGGGAGGATCCAGGGGGGGGGGGCTAGGGGCTCAAGCCCCCCCCAAAAGTATCTAGGTCCACCTCTGACAATGTAATTTTGGAGACTTTTTTTTTAGCTCTACGGATTCGAGGCCCGAGGAGACTATAAATACTACCCTTTGCCCAACTCTAGGCTCCAAAGCCAAAATCCACTGAAGGCAAGCTCCCAATCAAAATCCACTCAAGCCAATCCTCCCCCCCCCCCTAACCAAAGTCTGCCCAAGCCCCTCCCAAAGCAAAAATCCTGGATCTGCTCCTGGATATGAGCAGCATGTCTGATGTATACATTTTCTTTTTGATCATATAATCTTAATTGCATTCACAACCACACAAAAATGTTCTGATTGTACTCTCACTGCAGAATAATGAGCACTCCAATGTGTTGTTAGGGAATCTTTCAACAGATGGTTTGCTGTGTTCAGTAAACACTTCGCAGATAGCTGGTGGACATGGAGACAAAATGTAAAAATAATTTCTGCGATTTGATTTGAAATTGCATTTGTGCAAATGAATATTGTATACATAAATTAATTGAATGATCAGTACATCCAACATAAAAGGCTTTATGTTTTTTGCTTCAATAACTTCTTGTACTCATCCACGTATGCTGCTGATCTACCTGCATTGTCATAATCTTAAGAAAGACACATTACATAATCTAAACTGTCACTGTCAAGCTTCTAAAAATTTCATTCCTTGAATTAATGGCTTCCTTTCCCTTCAAAGGAAAAAAATCCTAGGAATACTTCTTCAACCTACACTTTTCTGTTATCGGTTTTCACAAAATGAATCCCTTCCGACATTTGATCAATGTGTGAAATGTTGAATTTGCTATCAAAGAAAGCAATTTAATTTCATTAATGAGTTTAGATTTTATGTGATTTGATAGGATACTAATTAATTTGTTTTATGTATCTGGTGGCAGATATTTATTATGTCCCTCATCCAAGAGGTGCTCTTTTAGCACTGCATGATATTTTGAAATTAGTTGGACTGGTTGCCGTTATTTGTAGAATCATGTCCATAATTGTGTTCATGAAATGATTGGTTTTGTTTAGCCAGAAACAAAGTTATTTCCATTAATCTAAATAAAAGACGCTTTAACTTCCACTTTTCAGTATCAGTTAATTGCAAGGCTGCATCATCTATTGTTTTGTGGAATTTTAGCCTTATTTGTAAAGTTTTACATTTTTAAGATTTTACAGATGCTCATTTGTAGCTTTAAGATCAGTCAGTTTAGGATGTAGTTTCCACTACTTCTGAAATCCAGTGACAAATGCAGATCTAGTATTAGTTTTATAGCCATGCAACAAATGACAACAAAAGCAAACAGATTGATAGAGATGGGGAATGATCCACAACCATTGAATTTGTTCATCATTAGGCACCTCCTTTTAAAATGATTCTGTTGAAACATGTTGAAAACCACTTTTTTTTTTTTAAGCCCTCGACTATATAGAGTGCTAAATGGCCTTCTCAGTTTTGGAAATAATCACTTCCTTTTTTTAAATGATATGTATCAAGAATAGGAACATTCCAATGTGACATGACTCTCTGGCTAACTAAAGATACAAGCCTGGGTGCACTTTGGTGATGTCAGCAGAGTAGTGCTACAGCCGAACCATGGCCATAAACTGAGCCATACACATTCTTGTGTACTTACTGTTTCTGCTGCACTAAATGAAGTACACATGCACACAAAAAGATGTTCACAAATAATTGTTTTATACTTACTACATGATTTTTTACGTCAACTACTACCACTACTGTGTCAACTACTGTGCTTCACTACAGCAGTGTTTATGTCGAGTATTGTACTTCAAATTTAGTCTCACCACTCCAATTTTCGCGTGCACACACACACACACACACAGGGATATTCAAGTGCACATGTCAAAATATTAAATTAACGTGTTCCAAAATCTGTACTACTCATACACATATAAACTTAAAGGTAACATCTTCTCTATTGCTTATAAGGTTCTTCATAATTAAAAAATTTTAATAAAGGAAAAGTGGGAGTAAATAAACAAAAATCATTGAATATGGTATTTACATATTTATTTAATGAATAAACAACAAAACCCTCAGTTTGTGAAGTAGTATATGCTAGTGTTTTGCAGCATTATCATTATACTGCTTTGCGGGTGTGTTCAGCATTTAAGTATCATGGCAGATATATATGTTTTGAACTTATTACTTAACAATACATATTTCTCCATTTATACAATGAGTTGGCAAATTTAAAAATTCTTACATCAAATTATTCTAAGTTGTCCTCAGTTTTTTTTAACTTCCTGCCAGTTTTATTACTTACTGCAGTGTCATTCACATTCTTGGTGGGATTATTTATTATTACCTTGCAGGATCTTAAATTTATGTTTTGCAATATGTCCCTCAAAGTTCTGTTGCATTTACATTTATCACTTAAATCTATCTCAGCAAGATCACAACTTTCCAGCTTTAGGCTGCAGATTTTGTGCAAAATAGAAAATTGATGCAAATCGTTGATGAAACTAATTGAAGAGATATCTGATATACATTTTAGCATGAACCAAGCAAGTCACTAGAACAGCAGTTTCAGTGGGCACTGTCAGCTTCCCATGGTCATATTCTGTAACAAAGTCATTTGGGAAGGATATTTCAACTTTTGTACCTTATTAAATACATATAATCACATATATTTTAGCTGTTGAACAGTTAAATTATTAACAGGTATGATAGTGACAATATCTTTGAATTTTGAAAAGACACAAGATATCATGGAAACTTGAGCTGTTTTATCAACATCATTAGTCTGACTGGCACGCTTAAGATCACCCTTAAAGATCAAATGAGGCTCAATGTAAATTTCATCAAAGAGTGCATTTAATACAAGTTCATGATCTTTCAAAAATTTCTTTTTAATCTTCAAATACTCTACACTACCATCTACATTTAAACTATTTAAATTTAACTTACTTATCAGCTTTCTGACATAGCATGGATGTGACAAATATTGATAACCAATCTTATGCATAGCAGCATATGCTGATGGTGAATGAACACATAGAGAAGCTGCCCGCAATAATGTATTCCCACTGTACCTGTGACTGCTGTCATTTTTAGTTAGAAACTGAATTTGTTCAATTATCATTTGAACCTGTGAATATCTTTCACCTGCAAAACTATCCTGTAACATATTTACTATATTTTTAACAACTAGGTACTTGTTTAACCAGTTTTCTTTAGACACTATTGACTCAACATATTTAATGATAATATTAAACACATGTTTGGACTTTACTGCTATGTATTCATTGGTCACTTTATGCTGGTGAATTTTGTAGCTTTTCACAGAAAGTAAGACACTTAAATCTGTCTTGACAGTTACAGAAGCAAAAATGTTTGGTATTCATTACTAATAACAATAAAACACAGCACTACCTTTAGATCACACTCAATACAAGACCACTGTTTCTAATTTACATGGGTAACACTTGAAAAATATTTACATATGTATCCCAAATTGTTAATGACATTGTACTCTTCATATTTCCTGTAGTCTTCTAAGCTTCTTGCCACTGATTTTTGAAAATTGTCACTTTCTGAATCACATAATCTGCATGTGGATCCAGCTGTTGTCAAGTATCCTGGCAAATTTGCAGAAATTGTTGGCACTGCATATGGTTTCAGCTTTTGATAATTCCTTACAAATGTCTTTATTTATCCATCTACTACAAACTGTTCTGTCTTGATTATGCAGTCTTCACTAAAATGTTTTAAGCATATTACAGGCTTCTTTAACTTTGAGAAGTCTGTGAGAATTTTTCTAAGCCACTTTTTCTTTAGTTCTTCATTGCTGGGTGAAGTAAATGTGCTGATAGTTTTGTTTTGAAATTTATAATTAGTTTTTTGCAGCCAGCCACACTACAGCATCAAGGCATTTTTAGTACCTGAAAAAAGACATTCAATATAGCTATTACAATGTACATATAAGCACATTTCCAAAAGTATTTATTCATATTTAGTTACTTTATCCAATAACTTTCAACATAACTTCACAAACAAAATTCGTTAATTAATAATTTAAGAAATATTTACTGTAAATACAATGGCAACTTTATGAACTTCACTTTAGTAGCTGAAAATAACTGGCAATCCACTAGTCAATGCAAAGTCTAATACTCTCAGAAACACATTTGTAAATGAACTTTCCAGCTCACAACTCAGCAGCAATAGCTACTCATGGCCAACTTGGGTCTACTTTGCTTACATCACAAAGAAAATGGCTTCCAGTACCCAGGCCAGTATCTTTAGTTGGCCATGCACATCTCTCAAGTACTGTAGATTGTATCTTTAGCATCTTGTTTGCTTTGTGAAGATGAGCTGATTACATCTAATCTATTTGTTGTATCCAATTGAGAATTAGTTTCTTTTGATGAGCTTTGGGGCCATCATCAATTTTGTAATATTTGAAAATGGTTCCAGATATGCTCTGAATTGCATCAATTTTAGCTTCTTTTATTTTCCTCTGCTAAAATCCATATTTACTTTTAGATATACAAATGCCTCCAGGTATATATATATATATATATTTTACAAATAACTTAGTAAAATGATATTCATCAGTAACACGAAGTTAATAATATATTTGGACATGTGGTTGTGGTGAGACAGTATTAAGCCAGCTATATTTGTAAAGCTGAAGTCACCATGAAGCATTGTTGTGAGAGGAGACAGGTGGTGCAAAAAAGTAATTGTTGAGGCAGTCTGAGGCTAGCCACTGCGAGAGTCGGTCTGTAGCTGACTGCTGCAGGAGTCGGATCAATGTCAACGCACACCCTGTATAATTGTATAGTGGATCTAAAAGAATTAAAATGTTGTCTGCTGATCATGTTATGGTAGTTGTTTCATGACGAATGACAAGTTAGTAGTAGTGAGAAGTGGTGACACAGTGTGTTGACTCAATAGACAGAAGCATGGTCAGAACTTGCAATTGCAGGAAATGAAGTACTGTATAGCTTTATCTACAGTCAAGATGAACAAGTATAATTAGTGGCGGTGGTTGGAATATGTGTATGTGCTTGGTAAATAAATCAGATGTGAACTTAAAAGCGACCTGTGAATTGACTTAGTAGAGAAATTGAACTTGCAAGCCTAAGCAATGAAGCATAACTTAAATCATATCTTGAACTGCTACACAGCTAACAAAATCGCCACATGGTCTTCGTAAAAAATACAAAGAACTAAATTTTACTGAGCTACTGTTCCTTAATTTTATTAAATATTAAATGTTTTACAGGTGACTCAAAATTCAAATTTTTCACAGGTTTTCAGTTTTATCATTTTAATAGTCAAGAATTAGCATTCAAAATTATATTCAGGAGCACCTAGAAGTATTTCAGTATTTCCCATTATTTTTATTAATCATCTGTCGACACATTAAGACTTTTTGACCATTTTCAAAGTCTCTCATCACACTGCTTAATAACTATACATTTTAAAATCATTATCTGCTTCCTGAATATTTCTGTTTCATTATGCAGCCATAAAACAGTTGCTAGTAAACTGTGAATGCAAAGTTATATATATATTCCCTCTTATGTTAATCTGTTCATGGGCCATCTGGAACAGACATTTCTGGAGGATATCCCTCTCAAACCTCACATTTGGCTTCGATTCATTGATGACACCTTTATGATTTGGACGCATGGAGAAAATGAACTGCTAAATTTCTTGAACCATCTCAATACCTTTAGCATGCTGAAATTCACTTGGACCTACCCCCACACATAGGCCACATTCTTGAATGTGGATTTGTCCCTTTACAATGGCTACCTTAACTCTTCAGTCCACATCAAACTCACCAACCTTCAACAGTATCTCAATTTTGACAGTTGCCACTGTGACAGAACAGAAATATTTGCATAATAAAATTATATTTTTGATCTCTGAGAGTAGATAAAAAACTAATATTATATATACTCTTAGAGAGAAAAAGCAATGAGTTGTAAGTTGCTATGGAGATTAGGACTTGTGAGATGATAGTTATCAGAGTAGACTAGTAGGACCGAGCGTGGTGGTGTAACGGCTAGCGTTTGGTCTCGCATTCGGGAGGACGGCGGTTCGAATCCCCGTCCAGGGCATCCAGATTTGGGTTTTCCATCGTTTCCCCAAATCACTCCAGGTGAATGCCGGGATGCTTCCTTCAAAAAGGCCATGGCCGAATTCCTTCCCATTCCTTGCCCCCCCATCCTTTCCCGTCTCTAAAGACCTAGTTGTTATAGGAGACATTAAGCAGTTAAAAAAAAAAAAAAAGAAAGACTAGTAGATTGAATGCTCGAGAAAAACATTGCCTAAAAATGAACCTGCATCTTCTGAGAATAACCAATTCCATTGTAATTCCTAGTAGATCCGAAGATATAAAATAAACGAAATATTTTGGATCTAAAGAATTGAGTTATTCATAATTACAATTACAATCAAATCAACGACAAGAGGCGCTAAAAGCATTACATGGCGACCGTGTCAGGACTTGAATATTCAGACATGTTTTTTGGTTCATTCTATTATTTAATTAGTATTAAGAAGAGAATGTGTTGTAAAATGTGTTGTAAACAATTCTACTAGGAATAAGAGAGATGGGGATCTCAGAAGATTGATATGCAAGGTTATTCTTGGAAGTTTATCAATGTCTTTTTAAGTAAATCCATGATAAACTAGAGGAGGCATGTGATAGAACAGAAATATTTGCATAATAAAATTATCCCTCATGGATTATGCCAACAATATTTCACAAGCATTGACATCATGCAACTACCCTTCGACTTTGGTGAACAAACAGCTTTCACGGGCAACATTACAACCTACTCGAGCCCATCAATCATTCCAAACCCACAAAAACCAACCACAATCCAGTCTTCGTCATACAGTACTACCCAGGCCTCGAATCCATTAACAAAATCCTCCAGCAACGCTATGATTTCCTGCAAACCTGCCCTGAAATGAGATCTATTCTTCCCAAAATCCTTCCTGCCCCTCCTACAATTTGTTTCAGCAGACCTCCTAACCTCAGTGAACTTCTAGTCCACAATCATAGTCTTCCTCGTCTTAATGTCAGCCCCAAGACTCCCCATACAATAAACCCCGCTGCGAGATGTGTGACATACCACATGCCTCCACCACTTTTACCAACCCTGTCTCAATGGAAAGCTTCCCTATCATAGGAAACACCACCTGTGAATCCTGCCATGTAATTTACCAGTTAACATGCCACCACTGCCTGGCTTCATATATAGGTTTGACCACAAATCTACTTTCCATAAGAATAAATGGCAGTGTTCACATGGAACCCAAAGCACCCAGTTGATGCCCGTGCCATCACCCATGACTCAAATAATTTCAAATAATTCCCTAATAGCAACAGCTGCTCTGAACTCAGAAGGTGGGAACTTGCCTAGCAGTACAAACTGGGTACGAGGGCTCCACCTGGTCTCAACTTTACATAATACGCGGTCATTATTATTATTATTTTTACTTGTTTACCATTTTTTAATCCTCTCTTTGCCACCATCCCTACAACCTATATTGAATCACCACTTAGCTAAGGCGATTTTTACTTTATAGAGTCTTTGTTTTAATTTTTAAAAATTATTTTTTATATATTTTTAAAAAAATATTTTTAAATTTATATGTGTATAAATATATACATTTTAATTTTTCATATTTAGATTTAAATATATTTTGCTCTTCCCAACAACCAGAGATTAGTTTGGATATTTATTTATTTATCTGCTTGGGCATTAACTCAGAATCTCTGCCCCTCTACTTTTCCTCTGTTTGAATTTACCCCCCCCCCCCCCCCACCATTTCTCTGGCCAACTGTTGCTCTGTAAGACAGTCTACCACAACACCCACCTCCCATGATGTTCTCCTGTTGACAAAGGGCTCATCCTGAAAATTTATTAATCATTTGTGTTTTTCTTTTTCTGTTTGTTCGTGCTCCACATCCACCATCTAAAGGTAAGTGGTGGCTCATTTTCCTATTCTAAATTTATTCGTATATTCTAACCTATGTACCTGCCCCTATAGTCTACTCTGAATTAGACAGGCTCCAAAAGTCAACACATTTTTCACCTGCAGTCAACACCTTTTCTGTAACCAAAAAATATCATCAGGGTCAGAAAAGAATAAGAGTTGACCAAAGGATTTTGAGAGAAAAGTTAACAGCAGGGCCCGGTCCAAGTAGTAGCAATTCCAGGTTCAGATCGATTCCTTTTGGTGTAAACCCAGGACCTGGGTCTCACAAGAGAAGCTACTCTACATGATATTCTTTCAAAATAGGACTAAATAAATATGAAAATAATTAATTGAAAATAATAATAAACATGGATCAGATACTACAAAACATGCTTTGCAATATCTGCCATCTCTACATGAAGTACATAGTAAGTGATGCATTTCAGTACTTGCTTAGGACTAATATATGTGACTTCACACTCCTAAATATGATGTATGTACCGAACACCATCATCGTGTGTAAATTTTAGATTCCTAGCATATCAAAAAATGTAAACGGCTTGAAGGTTCATTCAGTTTATGATTAAAACTCAATTTTATTGAGGAACAGAAGTTCGACATCATTATCGATTTAAGGAACATATAAGAATTTAAGTACCTATTTTCCGTATAGAGACTATTTATAGTAGGAATATTCTTCTCATCTAAACAACGGAACCATATGCTTATTTATTTCACTGAGATCAAATTTGCATATTCCTGTTCAGTAGAAAGCAAAGAAAACTTACAAAAACTGAGAGTTACAGTACTTAATGACATTACAATTTTGCAAGCAAAATATAGTGCTTTCTATTGTGTGAATCACACATTCTACAAAACTGCTCATCAACAACAGATGATACCATCACTGAATACTGTGACCCATCTGAATTGACTTGGAACCTGACATTGTTGCTGGTTTTATTACTGGTTTTATGAATCAACATATTTGCATCAATTCATACATGATACAATTCCATGTCAACTGTAGGTGATAGGTAGGTATGCAGAATGTAAATTGGATAACTTAAAATAGTTCCAATATAAAACTGTCTGATGAGAAATTGAATTACAAGCTATAGATAATTCTTCAAGGAGGAGGGTGAAGAGGATCATGGGAGTTTACAAGTCATATATTGGTGATGAGGCATGGTAAAATATTGATGTAAGAATTAAAAGTAATGCATGGAAGGGAAAATATGCACCATGACCACAAGCTGCCACTCGATTTCAGGCACACAGAGTGTAGGAAGATTCTCTTATTTGGGTAAGGGTGTCAGGGATTGGAATAAGTTACCAAGAGAAATGATGAATAATTTACCAAAAACATTGAAGAATTTAAAGCTAAAATTTGCAGAGGGCAAATGTAGGTGGTGCAGGAAAGGGGGAAGATGGGTGTGTAGGGAAATTGCCACCAAAGCGTGTGCGCCATTGCAATTTAATTAAATAAATAAATATATTAGGTACTCATTAACCTTAGCTTGAAAGTGAATTGAATTCTAAATAAGGAAAAAAATGTTAAAAACTAAAAATAACGAATTTCAGGCGACCTGTAAAACGTCTGAATTTACTTCATGATGGGACAATAGAGACTGAGATTTAGATTATGGGTTCTGACATACACTTTGCTGGTTTTTTTCATTCAGTTTCAGAAGAAAATACAATATTTTCTTTAAATAGTTTCTAGGAATTTCAATTTAACTAACTGCTTAGCAATTTTAGTTATCTTTCCTTTAATTTCAAACCTTTCGCACTTGTAATTCTCCAAGAAAACTTATAGTCACTACTGCTTGTAACAAACCAAAAAAAGTGATGGAAGGCAAGTGTGGTGATTTCCTGTGATTGTTGGAGCCATAAGCATACTGAGTTGCCAATAATTATAATCCACTGTAAAGAAAATGCACAGCACTCTAGATTGAATTTGAAAATGAGCTAGATCAACTGAAAAAAAAAAAAAAACTATTTAAAGCAATAAAAGTTAGAGTGGTTCGATACCAAAGTATATGAGAAGTGCATCAAAAAGTGTTTCTTTTTTGTATCACACTATTTTCATTATTTTATTTCACAAAATGTGGGTGTCAATCCCAAACAGGTGACACCTGGAGCAGCCTGCCCCTCTCTAGCTAAGGCAGTTAAAGAGGTTGGTAAGAAGAGGACATAAAAGAGTTAAGAGATAGCAAAGCAGTAGGAAATACTTGAAACAACTACACAAGGAATTAATAATAGCACAGAGGGTGGCAACAGATGTATTTATGGAAAATGTTACTAGTACAGGGGGACCATTGATGGATGCATCTAGAAATTTACATAGTTATGTAGGAAAACTAAGGGGAAGGGAGAGTGTTCAGACAGCTATAGATAAGGATGGAGAAGAAGTTGCTAGGGATTTTAATAAGAGAGAGATTTTAACCATTAGGGATTATAATTGAGAAATGGGAGGGTGTAAATCAGAGAAGGAGCCTATCCACACAGTCAGAAATTAGCAGACTAAGAAATCTGAAATTCATTCTGAGGATATCACAAAGGAATTAAGAATGCTAAAAAAGCATAAAGGAACTGATGTAGATAATATTACTATGGGAGTCTTAAAAACAGCAGGATGTGACATTGCACCTTATCGAGAAAAATTATTAAAAATGAGTCTCGATACTAGCTGCTTACCTGATGACTGGAGAAGTGTGATAGTAATACTTGTACCTAAAGAAGGAGTGACAATAGGGTAAAAAATTACAGGCAAAACAGGTTGACATCAGTGGTAGGTAAATTTATGAATAGATTGTAATGTAATCACATCAGAAAAGTCTACAGTTAATGTAAGTGGTTTTCAAGTTGACAACATGTCTTTGGGCAAGGATTTTCATGGAAATCTCAGTTAGTAGGCTAAATGCAAGATATTTCGATGATATGGACAATGGAGGCCAAATTTATAGTGTAGCACTAGATTTTTCAGAGGAATTTGATGGGTAAGCCATGAAATGGTGGCAAAAAAGGAAAACTATTTGAGTCGATAGAAAAAGTGATTATCTGGGTAGAAGAATTCTTAAAAGGCAGAAAGAAAAAAAAGTTAGACTAGGAAATGCAGTATGAAAAAATGATGAAGTGAAAAAGGGAATGCCACAGAGTTAGCGTTTTGGGACCATTCCTGTTCCTCATTCTAATGAATGATATTTTGCCACCCCTATTGTTGTCACTCCGAGTGTCGCTGACTGAAGCAGCAGTTGAGCTTAAAAAAAAAAAAAAAAAAAAAAAAAATGTGGTGGCCACACAACATCAATTTGTCGCCTATCAAATTCTTTTTTTTTTTTAGCCCTGTTACTGTCTCAGTGGTGACAATGGACTGGCAACAATCGGGGCGGCAACAGTTGATCCCTCAATTTGCCGCACCCCTGGACGTGCCGCCCGCGTGCTGTGCACGCCTTGCATGCCCACTTACAGCGGGCCTGAATGCTATATACTAGGATCATAATTATAGAGGATTGTGAACAGTTGCAAGGTGATCTAGACAGGATATCTAGCTGACTGGGTCAAAAAGGGATGAAGTTAAGTGTCAACTTATTAAATACACAGATAAACAAATGATTGATTTTGATTATAAGGTGGGGAATGAATAGCTTGTTGAAGATTTGAAACATAAATCCTTTGGCATATCATTTGATAACAAACTCAAGTGGGCAGGACACACTGGTCAGGCAGAAGGGAAAGGCTTCAAAATACTTGTTTGAGAGAATGATGAGGGGATTTCCAAGAGATGTTAGGGAATTGTGATGTAAAACAATAGTCAGACCATTGCTTGAATATGGTAGTGTAATATGAGGCTTACTTTTTGGCTATCAAATACAGGAGTTGGAGCAGATGCAAAAAAAGGCTGCTAGATTTGTCTCTGTAAATTACCGCAGAACATAATCAGTAATTGATATGATAAAGGAACTGGAATAGGATTCATTAGAAGATAGGAAGAGTGAAGAGAGTCATGGGAGTCTAAAAGTGTATATTGGTGATGAGGCATGGAAAGGTATTGGTGGAAGAATTAGGAGTAATACATGGAAGGGAAAAAATGATCATGACCACTAACTGGCACTTGATTTCAGGTGTGAAAGTGTGGGTATATTTTCTTTTATAGGTAAGGGGGTTAGGCACTGGAATAAATTACCAAGAGAAATGATGAATCATGTTTCAAATATGCTATAAGAATTTAAAGCTGAAATTTTCAGCAAGCATAAGCAGACTGGAAAAGAAATGGGGAAAAATGGGTGTGCAGGGAAATTGCTGCTGGAGGAGGCGCTCCATTGCAATTATAATTACATTAAAAAAGAACATGAAAATCTCATGAAAATCCTTTCCCTTATGTGCACTACTACTAATTTTTTCACGAATATTGTTCCATGTCTCACCACCAATATATGCCTTGTTCACTATCATGACTCTGTTCATTCTCCTCCTGTCTTCCATTGAATCCATTTTAGCTCCATTACCATTTCAGTTAGTGATTGTGTTCTGCGCTCATTTCCAAACACAAATCTAGAACCCCTACTTTGCATCCCATCCAACTCTTGTATCTGATACCAAAATTGTGGGTCCAGTGCTAGACCACCATAGTCAAGCAATGATCTGACAAAATTTTTGTAAACCAATTCCCTAATCTCTCTGTTACATCCCCTCATTATTCTATCCAACAAGTATTGAAGTTTTTTCTTACTGCCTGTCCAATGTGTCTCACCCAGTTACAGTTTTTTAAATCAAAACTTATGTCAGTGTATTTATATTTCAAGTCTTCAACAAGCTATTCTTCCCCAATCTTATCATCATAATCAACCTTCATTTTTCTATCTGTGTACCTAATATGCTGATTCTTCTTTGCATGTATCTTCATACCATGTTGACTTACCCACCTTGATATCTTGTCCAGATAATCCTGTTTCTGTTCAGTATTATTCTAATATTTTGTCTTATGCAAACAACCTAACTTCTAGTAGTAAATCATCAACAATGTCCACAACTCTGGTCCCAATAGGCTACACTGTGACATCCCATTTTAACTTCCACTTTTTTTGATACTGCATTTCCTACCCTAACTTTTTGCTATTTACCATCTTAAGAATTCTTCTATCAAATAGTTTAGTCCTTTTTTACCACCATTTAATGGCTCACTGTGCTAAAAGCATTTGAAACATCTAGTGCTACACTATAAATTTGGCCTGCTTTGTCCATTTCATCAGAAATATCTTGAATATATTCTACTAAATGAGATTCTCATGAATGTCCATGAATGTCCTTGCCTAAAACTATATTGCTGACTTGAATACCATTTACATTCCTCATATACGTTGGGTTTTATTTATGACACGTCGGTGTGCACTTGAAAAATCGTCCGCGGCAATGCTGCCTCGCTTGCTGGGAAGTCACATGATGCATCGCCCATACTTGGGAACACCTCGTGCGTGCGCTGATTTCTTACCTTATAACACGTGCTGGAAATGTTGGCCATTGGATTCAATACATGCTTGACATCTTCGTAGGATGTTTTGGCTAACTCTCTGCAGTGTTTGTGAAAAAATATTATTAATTTTAGTTCTTATGTTTTCCCTAAGTTCCACTTCCATATGGGTAACCACCGTGTTCCGACAATGCGTGGGCCGCCCCTCATGATGATATTGGGCCCTTTGCAACACAGCAAATGTGCTGTTGCAACTCAGTTAGATTTTGTGAAGTGAAGATCAAGTATACTTTGAAGTCAAGATGAAGTATACTTTGGAGCAATGATATTACCTTTATAATTGTTATGTGAAATACGAATCTGCAAGGAGATGCAGGCGTATGTTTATAGAAAAATTTCCAGGAGCCGAAGTGCCACACAGGTCAACTATCCAAAGATTGGTAAACAAATTGCATGCTACAGGTTACCTAATGGACATGCCTAAGAAACATAAGTGCTCTGTTCTTACTGAAAGAAAAGTCAAAGAAATCGTATCTCATTTGGAAACTCTTCCAAAAAATCCCTCCCAAGAAGTCGATGTTTCCAAAGCAAGTGTATTTAGGGCTACAAAATTTCTGAAAATGCGCACTTATCAAACAACTGCTGTGCATGAATTAAAAGAAGCAGATTACACTGCATGAATGAGGTTTGCAAACTGGTTTATGCAAAGTGTGCACGGTGGTGAGCTGAATCCACAATTGACATTTTCCACCAATGAGGTGTATTTTTATTTAAGTGGATGCATAAATAGTCAAAATAGTCAGTACTGGAGTACAGAAAATCCACATCTTATCCATGAACAGCCGCGACACGATGTGAAAGTTGGAGTTTGGTGTGCAATGAATGGGGGCTGACTTATTGGACCAGTGTTTTTTACTGAAACAATTACATCTTCTCACTATGTGGACCATATTTTAAATACTTTTTTGAGCAGCTGACAGATGATGAAAGAAATTACGGTCACTTTTAACAAGAGAGTGCAACTCCCCATACAGCCGAAAATTCTACGTGTGCTTTAAAGTGTGTTTACAAAGAGAATCAAATTTTCAGTCGTGGATTGTGGCCCATGTGTTCTCCAGACATGACACCTTGTGACTTCTTTTTGTTGGGCTTACCTAAAAGAACGTGTTTATGATTCAAATCCCCATATGGAAGAGGAACTTAGGGAAAACATAAGAACTAAAATTAATAACATTTCTTTACAAACAATGCAGAGATGTAGCCAAAACATCCTTAGAAGATGTCAGGCATGTATTGAAGCCAATGGCCAACATTTCCAGCACGTGCTATAAGGTAAGAAATCATCGCACGCATGAGGTATTCCCGAGCATGGGCGATGCACCGTGTGACTTCCGACGCAGTGCTGCCCCGGGCGATTTTTCCCGTGTGCGCAGGACACGTTATAAATGAAATGCCCTGTATATTTCATATGTGGTTGTATATCAATCTCTACATTAATTTACCTACCACTCATGTTAATTTTCGACATTATTTTTCACCTCTCCTTTATGGACAGGTACCATTACTACATTTTTTCCAGTCTTCTGATAAGCATCAAGTATACAAACTCAATTTAAATAATATTTTGAGATAAGGTGCAATATCACATTCTGCTACCTTTAAGAAATGCATAGTAATATTATCTATACCAGCCTCTTTATGCTTTTTTTAGTTTTCTCAGTTCCTTCTTGATACCGACAGAATGAATTTCAAATTACTTAGTCTCTTTATTTCTATTAGTGAGGATAAGCTCTCTGATTCCTGTATCTACTCTCAGTCTCACAAAACCTCTGCCTTTTTCAAATCCTCAATAACTTCTTCTCCACCCTTATCTATAATTGTCTCCCTTCCCCTCAGTTTTCTAACATAGCTATAGAAATTTCTAGGTGCTACCATCAGTAGTCCCTGCATCAATAACACTATTCATAAACCAATCTTTAGCCATCCACTTTGATTATTTATTCCTTATTTTGTTATTTCAAGTAATCCCTACTGCATTGTTGTCTATTAACTCTAGGTCCTTTTCTTGCCAACCTCTTTAACCACCCTACCTCGCTGCTATAGTATGTAGGTTCTATACTTCCCTTTATTTTCTGTTTGGAAGAAATATTTCTTCACCCATTTTTTATTATTTCACTGAACTCTTCCCACCTTGACTCCATTTGCTGAAATTTTTCCTGATATTTGTTTAATTTCGAAATCTGTGCCTTTTTATAATCCTACCCTTTTCTCCCTCCCCCCTTTCAATTTAAGCCACTAATTTACCGAATTCCCTAATATCCATCAGAACTGCCTCATGGTCACTTATTCCTTCAGTTATATGACACCCCACTAGGTTATCATTGGGTTTTATTAGGAAGATAACCAAAATGTTTCATCTTATGTTCTGTTCTACCACTAGTGTAAAGCCTTTTTCCATTAATAATGATATTTGAAAATTTCAGTATCCTTGTATGATTATTTCCTACTCAGTTTATACCTGGTAAATATAAATCCACACCAGTAATGACCATTGTACTCTCACTACTAAACTCTGATTATGAATTTAATTTCTACCCATTCTTATACTATGGTAAGCAGCCAACACCCTGGTATCATCTTTTTTACTATCCAGAAATCGACCTCAAGTAACTCATCATCATGATCTATAAACACTAATGAATTGTTGTAGTCATTGCTAACTCATATGGAAACCCCTCCACAAGCTGCTCATTTATATCTTAGGAACACTCTGTAATTGTTGGGAAAAACTTCATTGTCTAGTACTTTTTCTTTTAACCAAGGCCCTACTCCTAAAATCATCTGTGGTTTGTGTATATCTATTAAATTTGGTAATTCTTTACTTTGTTCATTATAATTCTACAGTTCACCAATAACTGGGGTAGTAAAAAAGAAAAAGTCAGGGTGTTGGCTGCTTAGTGCAGTGGACGAATGCCAGATGAAGATGAGGCTCTTGGGGAGAAATTAAATTCATACTCAGATTTCAGAGGCGAGAATAGAATGATAATTATTGGTGGTGATTTAAATTTACCAGGTGTAAACTGGGAAGGAAATAAGATTAATAACACATGGGAACAAAGATTTGCAAATACCTTAATAAGGGAAGGAGGATTTACACAAGTGGTAGAGCTAAACACTAGGGGGCAAAATATTTTGGATATATTCCTAATAAAGCCCGATGATAACCTTGTGGGGTGTCAAGTAATGGAAGGAATAAGTGATCATGAAGCAGTTCTGATGGATATTAGAGGATTCAGTGAACCAGCAGCCAAATTTGAAGGAGGAAATATGTACAATTGTAAAAAGGCACAGATTTCAAATTTGAAGAGATATTTCAGAGAATAAATCAGCAAATGGAAGGAAGGCACAAGTTCAAGGGAGTCAAGGTGGGAAGAGTTCAGGAGATAATAAGAAAGGGGGAAGAAAATTAATTCCAAAGCAGAAAATAAAGAGAAGTAGAGAACCTGTGTACTATAATAGGGAAGTGAGGAGGTTAAAGAGGTTGGTACGAAGCGAAAATAACAGAGTTAAGAGACAGCAGGGTAGTAGGGAATATTTAAAAAAACTAAACAAGGACTTAATAACAGCAAAGAAAGTGGCTAAAGATGGGTTTATGAAGAGTATTGTCAGTGCAGGAGGAACACTGACTGATGCATCTAGAAATTTCTATGCCTATGTGAGGAAACTGAGGGGAAGGGAGGGTGTAGAGACACTTATAGATAAGGATGGAGATGTAGTTACTGAGGATTTGAAAAAGGCAGCGATTTTAAGTAACCTGGTTTAGTGAGAGCATTAGGGAAAATGAATCCGAAACGGGAAGGTCTATTTCACAGAACGAGCTTAACAATACGATCAGAAACGAAGATACAAAAAATTTGTAATTCATCCTGAAGAAATCATGAAGGAAATAAGCAAGCTGAAAAAACATAAGGGGGCTGGTGTAGATAATATTACTATAGATATCTTAAAGATAGCCGGATGTAACATTGTACCCTATCTTGAAATATTATTTAAATTGAGTCCGGATACTTGCTGCTTACCACAGGACTGGAAAAGTGTGATAGTTAGTACTGGTACATAAAGGAGGGGTGAGAAATAAAGTTGAAAATTACAGGCCAATCAGTTTGACTTCAGTGGTAGTTAAATTAATGGAAAGATTGATATGCAACCACATGAGAAATGTATGTGAGGAACGTAAGTGGTTTTCAAGTAGGCAACTTGGGTTCAGGCAAGGATATTCATGTGAATATCAGTAGGTGGGATATATACAAGATATTTCAGATGAAATGGACACGGGAGGCCAAATTGATAGAGCTTTCAAAGGCGTTTGACAGAGTGAGTCATAAAATGATAGTAAATAAGGTAAAAACTTTTGGAGTGGATGGGAAAGTGATTTGCTGGGTACAGGAATTTTTAAAAGGTAGAATACAGAAAGTTAGGGTAGGAAATGCGTTATCAAAGGAAGTTGAAGTAAAAATGGGAGTGCCGCAGGGTAACGTATTGGGACCATTGCTATTCATTATTCTAATGAATAATTGTGTTGATTGTTTACTATCTGAAATTAGATTGTTTGCAGATGATATAATGCTGTATAAAAGGATCAAAATGATAGAGGACTGTAAATAGTTGCAGGATGATCTGGACAGGATATCTTGTTGTGTTGGTAAACATGGGATGAACATAAATGCAAAGAAGAGTCAGCTTATTAGATACACAAATAAAAAACCAATGATTAGTTAAGATTATAAGGTGGGGAAAGAATTGCTTGCTGAAGACTTGAAATGTAAATATCTTGGCATTACATTTGATAACAAGCTTAACTGGGCAGGTACACATTAGGACAGGATGGTAGGAAAAGGTTTCAAAATTCTGCACTTGTTGGAGAGAGTGATGAGGGGATACACGAGAGAAGTCAAGGAATTGGGTTACAAAACTTTGGTCAGACCATTGTTCGAATATGGTAGTGTAGTATGGGACCCACATTTTGCGTATCAAATACAGGAATTAGAGAGGGTGCTAAAAAGAGCTGTTAGGTTTGTTTCTGGAAATTATCAGCAGAATTTAATCAGTGACAGATATTATGATAAAGGAGCTGGAATGGGAGTCCTTGCAAGACAGGAGGAGGATGAGGAGGGTCATGGGAGTATACAGGGCATATACTGGCGATGAGGCATGGAAAGATATTGCAGTAGGTATGAAAAGTAGTTCATGGAAGGGAAAAGATGACCATGACCACAAGCTGGCACTCGATTTAAGGCACAAGGGTGTGAGAAGATTTTCTTTTTTTGGTAATGGTGTCAGGGATTGGAATGAATTACCAAGGAAAATGATGAATAACTTACCAAAAATGTTAAAAGAATTTAAAGTTAAAATTTGTAGAGGGAAAATGTAGGTGGGTGCAAGATAGGGGGAAGTTGGGTGTGTAGGGACATTGCCACCGGAGTGTGTGCTTCATTGCAATTAAAAAAAGAAAACTCTCTTATTATTGTCTAAGCGATATTTTCAGTACTAACCTTCTTTTGCCCATTTCAGCACCCATCAGTTATTGATTCGACAGCTTCATCTATTTCTCAAACATTTTTAATTTTTCCTGTCGTGGATCTACAATCAGTATTTGTTTGACCAACAGTCTAAATCCTCCCACCAGCAGCCCCTAACCTAAAGAAGGCATGGTCCTAATTCTATCAATATTGAAAGGATTTTTTTTTTTTTTTTTTTTTTTTTTTTGTTTGAGCTGACATCTCAATATGTCTTTCCACTTTCTAGTTAAGTTTAGATGATGAAACCGCACCTACAAATGGTGTCCACAGGTACAAGTCAGAACTAATTCCTTTCGCATTTCTACTATTTACTCACCTAACAGTGTGGTTCAACTGTAGCTGGTTATGGTGACTTAGGACCTGCACGAGTTCAACCCTTTTATGCTGCACCTCCTTCACCATCTCCCTCTGGTTACACACTATACCATAACTTGCATTTTTATCAATACCTCCCATTATGACTGCTCTTTTGTCTTCAGTGCATCTCCTACAAAGTGGACCTATATCCTCTATTACCTGACCTAATGTTCACAGTATTGGCATTTTATATGGCCTGTTTAGAATATATTTTGTCTTTAAAATCATGTTTTGATTATTGTGTTTTTCCAGGTACATATGTTTGTTCTGATTGTGGATATGAATTGTTTTCAAGTGTTTCAAAATATGAACATGAAACGCCATGGCCAGCATTTACTAAACCAATACACAATGATTCAATATCAAAAACACCGGAAGTTGGACGTCCCTTGGCTCTTAAGGTAATGAATATCGTTAAAGTTTATGTTATTATTATTATTATTGTTATTATTACTATTATTATTACAGCTTTATCAATCCTTATTTCAGGATGTAGCCTCTTTAAGCCAAATGAGCTATATATTACAATTTAATTCTACATAGTTTTGTTGTAGTTCCTTCCAGGCCAATGCTAGGGTCATATGGCATAAAATTTCTCAATACATACATAAAGTCGAAAACTTTATGTATGTATTGAGAAATTTTATACCATATGACTCTATTATAACAGATATTATTATTCCGATGTCTCAGTAAAAAAAACTGATGCATCTTTGGCGAAGTTTCCTATGGTTGCGTGTGTGGATTACTGTGCACAAAATTTGAAATAAATTCGTTATCAGCTAAATTTTGCTGTCTAAATTAGTTTATAGCTTTAAATTATAAAGTAAATTAGTATTTGTTGTTTAATAATACACCATTATAACTGGCGTATTATTAAACAACAAATACTAATTTATCAAGCAACTGTAGAAAAAAATGGCCTACAATATGCAAATATAAAGTAAATAGTTAGGATTATGGTTAGTGTAGCAAAATGATAATATTTTCACTTCGAAAGTGTGTTAAAAATTGTTAGTGGTTAATCCTAATTCCTTTTTTCTTAGCTACTTTTATTGGTTTAGAATTAACTGAAAGCTTCATAATCAGATTAATTCAACAAATTGAAGTTAAACATTTGGTGTATCTATTTCAACAACCTAAATTTGGGTATTTTTGATTCAGAATGTTTTATTGTTTGTCACATAACCTTACTTACGTCAGTATACCTTCAAAAACAGTTTAAAGAGTCCTTAAAAACACATAACCCACAGCAAATCATTTTAGAAGCATTTTCCAGTAGTTTGAGAGTCAGAAAACATGTTGGTAAGGAGAGTTGATCTATTTTAGAAAGTTCTATAAAGAAATGAAATTTTTTTTGAAGCCTTTTGGCCACATTCATTTTCAGAGATGTAAGATGAAAATTCAGATAAGGTCTAATTGCATTTTAGAAAATTGTATTAAAGAGATATCATGAACTAGGTTATCTCGCAAGTGTACGGAAAACTTTGCACAAGAAACTTTTTTCACCTAATTTTTAAGGTACAGTTAAGATTCATAGCTCAAAATGCTCAGTATAAAATAATACTCAACATATGAAAAGATAGATTCAATAATTAACAGGAAAGTATGTTTTTTTTACCCAAAATAAAAGATTTCACTGACTTTGCAATTGGGTATTTGACTACTTCTTGAAAATGGTTATAAATTGTTTATTGGTACACGTTATTCACAGAGCACATTTTACTTTTATCAAAAAGTGGCTATTTTGTGTAAAATTCAAAGTTAAAATTTAAAATATTTAAAAGGCCGCCAAAACTCTCCTTTGTTGCCTGACACAGAAAACAACACTCGTTACGTCACAGCCTGTAAAAGGTGTGGCTACAAATGGAGCATTTCCTATTATCGAAGTTTTCAACTATTTTTATTGTTTGTTTCTGGTTATTTATTTTATTAATGAAATTTCATTTTGAATTCAAAATCGAGAACAATTTGTAAAAGACTACAGCGGAAAAATATTGAAAATAGATGCCTTATTTCTGAGGCTACTATAGAAACAAACCCTGAGTTTTATTCTGTGCGGCTTAAAAATGCAGCAACTTCGATATTGCGAACAGTTACAATTTTCTTTGAAACTCATTTACATCACATATTCATAGAGTTAAATGTAATACATTGTTTAAGGCTAGTATCACTAAGGTGAGGGTCCTTAGGTTCGATCCACACTCCAGAAAATGTTTAATTTGTTTTCTGTTGTCCTTTTCTTTGGATACTAGTTGCTGTTGGTT
Source organism: Vandiemenella viatica (assembly GCA_031002005.1). NCBI lineage: Eukaryota > Metazoa > Arthropoda > Insecta > Orthoptera > Morabidae > Vandiemenella > Vandiemenella viatica. The sequence continues at coordinate 146,482,536 of JARYHS010008075.1, forward strand.
GCATCACATAATTATTTATTCCCAAAAATCCACCAAAACATCAATTTAGTTTTTTTTTCTTTTTTCTGAAGGCTTCACAGCTTTTTTGATAACAAGAGAATTACAACCTTTTGAAACATAACAATAGAAGACTTCAAAAAGGTAATTGGATGTTTCTTGCATACCGAAACTTTTTTAAATTAAAAAAAAAAAACCTTGCATATTAAAAGTAAATACAGCCTAAATAGATGCATTTATGCGAGAAAGGTAACCTGAAGTTGTATCATCACGTAAAAATTCCAACAAAAGGGACACAAAGTGTTCCAGAACTGTTACAAGATAAATTTCTACAAGTGAACTCACTTCTAACCTAAATTCCATTATTTACCGCCATGCACCTGTATTTTTGCATGACATTCTATCTCTGGTAAGTTTAAAAATTAAAAGTTTTCTGCTATGGTAGCAATTTGTTTCAAATGCTTGATGCTTAGCAATCATTATGAATACTTGGGATAAAAACATGGTTCTGTACTGCAAAAAACAACAAACAAAAATGGAAACAAATGCATGCAAAAAAATACTATCCCAACCAAGTGTAACGGGTTAATGGCATTTCCCCATTACTTTGGAAGCTAATTTGAGAGTTTTAAATATTGGCGCCAAGTCCGTGGGTTTAGGGAAGTAGGACCCACTTGTAAATCGTGTTGAAACTGGTCATCGTCTAGTGACGTCAGCATCTGCCGGGTCCGTGAACTCGGGGGTGTAAACACAAAATTCGGAAGCATGGTGCGCTTGGGAGAAAGATGCACCTAGGCAGTCTGCCGTTGGCCGTGGAGTAGGTGAGTCCGTCGTGGAAGTGAACAGTCAGTCGAGTCGACTAGAACGCGTGTTCATTATGATAAAGAATTAATTTTGGAGAAGGTGATTTCTTTGGTGATATGAAGGAACTTTATTAATGAAGAAAGTATTTGCAGAATTTTATATGAAGTGTTTCGTGGTGAGCCATAGGCATGTTCTGAGAACTAGTAAGGGTGTTGTATGAATGAAAAGAGTGCGTGTTATTCAGTCTAAATTTATCGGAGGCATTACCTGTAATCTTAAAGGATCGAAGTACCGATAGAGAACTTTCATAAAGGTTGGGAGTTGGAGCGAGACAATCTTTTTAACTATTAAATGCATGTGTTTCAAATAAGAAGGTGCATTTTTATTTCATTTACCGACTTAACATCGGTTGGCGGCCGTCAGAGAAAGAACCAGAATCTAGTGAGTGCGCGGAAGCTTTAAAGGTTCACAGTAAGTATTGTAACCGAACCTCCAGCATAACCGTGACATGGCGACCGTGACAGGACCAAAGTGCAACACTGCACCACATGTTACATAGAAGGCGGTGGACAAAACAACATCGGCAGCGGAAGACAACAAGAAGTGTAAACAAACAAGCGTGCATCTATGGAAGAATGTATATAGTTTGAAACGGACCATGGCAGCATCAACACGACCGACGAGCAGGCTGCACAAACAAAACAAGATAAGTAAACCTTTTCATACGGCAGGCGCAAATATTTCCAGTGATCGTTGTCTTCAAAGTTTCGATGTATGAAACTATATGGTGTTTGTGTGTGTTTAGACGAATTTCATTTTGTGTGTGTACTTTGCCGGGTTTTTGAGGTCCTTGTGTCGCAAACGGTTTCAGTGTGTTGTTTCCAATATTTTCCTTTTGCATAAACCCTAAAATAACCAGTGCCGGTATATTTAACCTACATTTTCGGTTGACTCAAAACTTTAAAATCGAAATGGCTAATATCTTTGAAACCAGGTGATCCCTTGATACGGATCTACAGATGCTAATGATCTACTTGGATTTTCAGAAAATATGTCACCAATACTGGATAGAAACTATTCACATATTTCAGATGAGGGAAGTAATACAGGAGGCTCAGATATTATAATTACAGGGGCAGCTATACAACCAGCCATGGTGATTGGAGAAGTAGGGTCTATTAACTTGGCAGGAACACAAACAGATTCTAACCGCACATTTAGTACTAATGTACAGGAACCCGCCAATAACTCCCAAATTGCAAGTACCCCAGTACCAGTAGTAAATACACAAAAATCTGAAAACCTAACTGGAGAGGCTCTCCTGGTAAGCCTCATCAGTCAGCTCTCTTTATCCATGGAAGCAAACTTTAAAAAACTAGAAGAAAAATTTGAAAAACAATACAATACAATACAATACATTCATTTTCCATTGATCCCAATATAAGAGACTGGCTCTGTGGGATGTGGAAAGTTGTCAATTTACAGATAAACAGTTGCATAACAAAATAATAAGTACACCACTAGATGTACAGTCATAGTATACATGGTACATTAAACACTTCCATTACAAAATAATACATACACCAGAAGATGTACAGTCATAGGATATATGGTACATTAAAAAAAAAATTAACAAAATAATACATACACCACATGATGTACAGTCGTAACATATATGGTACTATAAACAATTACATAACAAACTAAATACATACACCAGTAGATGTACAGTCATAACATACATGGTAAATTAATTATTTGAACTATATTTACACAAGATACTGGCAGTTATTTTTAAGAGACCTTAGAAATAAATTCTTCGACAGAGTAGAAGGAGTTGTCAATTAAAAATTCTTTCAATTTTTTCCTGAATTTATTCTTATCATCTACTAGACATTTAATATGTGTTGGGAGCATATTGAAGATATGTATCCCTTTTTGAACAAATGACAATGACTTGTAAGTCTTGTGAAGATCATTTTTACTTCTAGTGCCAGTAATTGTGTATTTTACTATTTGTTTCAAACAAAGTATAATTTGTGACTACAAAGGACATTAGTGTGTATATATATTCAGATGCTAATGTTAAAATCCCTAACTTCTTGAACAGCTCTCTACATGAAGTTCTATTGCTAACTCCACACATTATTCTTATTACACGCTTTTGGGCTCTGAACACTTTATCTCTATGGGTAGAATTGCCCCGGAATATTATTCCATATGACAATAAGGAGTGAAAATAAGCAAAATAAACTAGCTGCCTCATACGGAGATCACCTAAAGCTGAAATTGTACGAATTGCAAACGTGGCTGCTCCCAATCGCTTTAGTAAGTCAGAAACATGTACTTTCCAATTTAAATTATGATCTATATACAAACCTAGAAATTTCACACTATCTACCTCTTGAATGGACTGGCCTGCAAATTTTATGTCTATGTCAGGTGTTACTCTGTGTGATGTACTGAATTGCATATACTGAGTTTTATCAAAGTTTAAAGACAAGCCATTAGCTGTAAACCATTTATTAATCAGTTCAAAGACATAATTTGAAATATATTCTGTAGATAAATCTGGAGTGTTTTTAATTCCTATGTTTGTGTCATCTGCAAATTGGACAAATTTTGAGTTTTTAGATGAAACACATGGTAGATCATTTATATATATTAAAAACAATAGTGGCCCCAATATAGAACCCTGAGGTACTCCACATCTGATTAATTTCCACTCAGAAAACAGTGGACCTCTTAAGGCAGCCTTAAAATTCTCCATTGACACTTTCTGTTTTTCTATTTAGGAGGTAAGAACTAAGCCATTTATTAACAATGCCATCTATACCATAATACTTAAGTTTCTGTATCAGAATTTTATGATCTACACAGTCAAATGCTTTAGATAAGTCACAAAAAATTCCCACAGGAATTAATTTATCATTTATTCCTTCTAAAATATTGTCAGTGAATGCAAATATAGCTTGTTCTGTTGAATGACCCTTTTGAAAACCAAATTGTGATTTAGTTAGAATATTATTATTTTTTAGATGTTCATAAACTCTATTTTACATTGCTTTCTCAAAAACTTTGGAGAAGGCTGTTAGTAATGAAATTGGTCGGTAATTCGATACGGCTGCCTTATCTCCCTTTTTATAGAGTGTGTAACGTAACCATGAACGTTACGGTTATATTTGGAGTGGATAGTGTAATCTGAGAGGTATGTAAGGTCTTTGGCGGTGGGCGAGCGCCGAGCGAGGGAGTCAGTGATTGTCAGTGGTAACGTACGGAACAGCCGGCGGGAGCGGAAGGTTTACGGCAGTGTGTTTATCCCGTGAATACATCGTATGGCCGCTTGGCGTGTGTTCCGTACTAAAGAACACTGTGGGATGAGTGCTAAAGTATATGTTGGACTATGAAGGTTCTTCCGAGTGACCTGATTCAATATAAACTGTGTTTAGTAAACTACTGCAGAATCGGACTATGGCGATTGTTTGTTAATTAGTTTCGAGAATTGTGCTCACTGCTTATTTATCCTTTTGACTGTACTTGAATCTGCTATCTTCGGTGACGAAGGAAACATTAGTATTATTGTCTGGTGGCATGCTTGTTGACTGTGTAGTCTCAGAGGAATAAATCTACGAAAACTAGTACGCATATGTGTTTTTCTTCTGTGACTTTAATTAACCAATTAGCATAGCCAAAAGACTGGCGACCGCACGGCAAAACGAACCTTTAATTAAATGAGTAATTAGTGGTGGAAGAAAGCTTATGAAAAATCGTGTTAGGAAGTGTAGCTGCTCAATTGCTTCAACGAACTTTTAACTATACAAACACGAATAGCGTGAGTACCCGTTACATGGCTCAACGTGACAGGACAAGTTGCAGTTAAAATTGTTAAGGACGGACAGTGATTAATATAAAAAAAAAAAAAAAGTGCTGGAAATAATAAGCAGTGAGTAGAGCGGGAAGACAACAATCGGCGATGGTACGGCTACTTCGAGGCGGCGAGTGCACAACAATGTAATAAACGAGAGGACCCGAGCTTTCACGATCGGAACCGAACAACGCAGTCTGACGGGAAGCCTTGCCGGAGCAACAACTCGACACCGGGGCAACGCGGTACAGCGGAGAGACGCGACAGCGGAACAACGCGGGCACGCAGAAGCGGCGCGGCGTCATTGCGGTCGACGGCAGCGCGGTCAGCAACTGAGATTCTTCGAAAGGAAAGTGCGAACAAATTTTTAATTAAAGAAAGACACAAACTGACATTAAATAATTAAAAAAAAAAAAAGAGAAAAAAATACTGTTTCGATTGGAATCACATTTCCGCGGTAGTAATTATTTCTTTGGCATTAATGAATCTTCAAATGAGCTACCGACTATGCGGATTGCAAATTTTATGCATGCAAGCATAATTTTATTCTGATTTGGGTCAAGTTATGTCAGTTTCTGTTAACGAATTAATTTGTAGATTTTTTGTTGATTTTCCAAAAAAGTGCAAGATTTATTTTTCAGTCTTTGTAAAAGCACAAACCGGCACGAATAATTCGCGATTTTTTAAGAGAAAAAATTAATTATTATTTTTGCATATTGAGTAACAGAGGTCTTTTTCCTTTTCTTTCGTTAACTTATTAAAGTTGAAAAGCCAAACAACTGTGTTAGATTTGCTAAGCAAATTATTTTTCAAGGAAAAAAAAAATTATTTTAGAGTTTCCGTAATTTTTTGGTCATTGATAGTAGTGTATGTATTCAATTGAAAGTGTATTTTATGACATGGTGTATATCTTGTTTGGTAGTTAAGACATTTGGAAACAGAATTTTACCTTTTTTTCTGGCTAATGTATACTGGTGTATTGTGTTTGCTGGATTGACGGCGTTGGTTACTTCTTGTCTTTTCTACAACGGAAGATTGAATTTATTGTGTGAAATAATTTCGCAATATGGCATCTGAGGTAGAGGGTGGTGTGAATGGAGAGATGGTGCGGGGAGGTGAGTCCCTTGGTGACGCACCCAGTGTAGGCATTAATCATTCCTCACTTACTGTGTCTAATCATTTACAGTCGATGACGAGTTTTGCTAGTGAATCAGAAGTTGACAAGTCAAGAGAAGTGGTTAGGGAAAGTAATGAGGCGTCCATGTCGGAAATGTTTTGTGCTTTCCAGGGACAATTTGTCATGTCAATTCAGTCCTTTCTTGAAGCTAAATTCAATGAAAACAAGATTTCACTTGAATCCAAATTAAATGAAAATAGTATTTCACTTGAATCCAGATTAAATGAATCACTTGAATCCAAATTAAATGAAAATAGTATTTCACTTGAATCCAAATTAAATGAAAATAGTATTTCACTTGCATCCAAATTAAATGAAAATAGTATCTTGCTTGAATCTAAATTAAATGAAAATAAGGAGAGTATCGAATGTCTTCGGGATGCTTTTGAATCGCGATTAGGGCAGTTTAGGGAAGAATTGACACAATATAGGAAACTTTGTGCACAACAAACTGCTGAAATATCTTGTAAATTGACTCAGTATCGTTCAGACTGCGAACAAGTAACTAGTGTTTTGCACCAAAATATGGAATCCCTAAAGAAAACAGTCGAGCTTATAGAAGATAACCATGATGAAAGACTGTCGAAGGTGGAGACTTTAGGAGAAACCCTTACCGAAAAATACACGGTAGTAAAAGAAGAAGTTGACCATTTAAACAGTCGGCATAGAGAAATTGTCGTGTCAGGTGGAAAAGGTTAAGGCGTCTACTGCAGTGTGGGTGAATGAAAAGTTACAGTTACAAGAGAAGCAAATTGAAAAAAGTCTAAAGTTACGGGTTCCACAAGTTGTGCGAGAAGAGGTTGTCAAATGTCAAATCTTGCCAAATGTGAATGCGCTCACTGCGTGCATGGTAGAAGAGAAAGTGGACTGGGAGGACTTTTGTGATAATGGGGGGATACACCCAGTTGATTTTGCGAAGAAGTTTGAAAATTTGGGCCGTTCTGTAGGGCCGTAGAAAGAAAGAAGATAGAAATGTTCAGTAAACATATCAAGGGGAATGCCCGAATGTGGGGAGAACGGGCGGCAGATAATTGCGAGACGTTTGAGGAGTTTAAGTCAGCTTTTTTGGAACATTTCTGGTCCATCGACCGGCAAATTGCTGTTCGGCGGAATTTAATGATGGGAAAACCATACTCGCCGGGTGGGGGCACTCAGCAAAATTTTTTCTTGAAGTGTGTTAATTCTTGTAAACATTTAGGTTCACCATTTAGTGAAGGGGAATATGTGCGGATGATTAGTGCGCGTTTGCCCGAGTCGACACAGCTTGTATTTGTCAGTCACAATATACGTACCATTGACGAGGCGGTAAAGATGTTGGGTCGGCTGGACGAACAAGAGAAAAGCATAAGAGCAAAGGAATATGGAGGGAGGACACACTCTCCGGCCACAGAGGAAGCTACAATCGGATGGGGAGAGAGGTAACTCCCAACAGCAACCGGAGGGCTACAATCATTTTGATAACAGGTATCGTGGCGGCTACAATAACCGCGGGCAGAGAGGAGGATTTGGACGTGGTCGTGGAACTGGAGTCGGAGGATTTAGAGGTGAATATAATGGACCAACTGGAGACGACTGGCCCCGAGGAGAGTCAGTAAATCAGGTGCAGGTGGCCGTGGTGGAGAGTGCACCACAGGTAAACTAGTGCCTGTCACTGCTTCAGCCTCGGCGGGGACAGGAGACGATACGAGGCTATCAAAAGAAGAACCAGAAGACAATACGAGGGGGCGAGATGAAGATGAGATTTCTAATGAACCAATTACAAACGATCAAGGAGAGGAAAGAGTGATCTGGACGAATGTCGGAGATTATGCTAAACTGTTCATCGCTAAAAGCGCGCATTCATGAGGAGGAGAGTGACGACTCGTCAGAAGAGTGGTCAAGTTGAAGGAGATAAGGTGGTTCGGACAAGAAAAGGCAAAGATAATTTCAGAACTAACTTATAGATCAAATGGAGAGAAACTGTTAATAAAAATGATGTTGGTGAGCCAGATGAGCAGGAGAAGGCTTGTCTGACTGACGACAAAATTGTTAAGAAAGATACTGTAGTAAAAGAAGAAATAAGGTCAGTAGAAGAAGATGGAAGACAGCGAGAAGCAGTCCTTGAGGTGAAAGAAACACTTCAGGAGACAGAAACAGTGAAGCCTGAAACTTGCCGGAAGGGAATCTCGAAGTGAAACATTGTATGATGGTAAATGAGAATTATCCATTATGTAAAGATACAAAACAGAAGGTAATTAATGGGAAGAAAGAGACTAGGCAGAATAGAGGATACTATGTGAAGCCAGAAGAATGGTATTTGCTGAGAGAAGAAAGTTGGAAGAGGCACAGGAAGAAGTTACGGTTATATGATGAAGCAAAGAATGTAAATAAGAAGAAAGGAGGAGGAAGAGAAGAGAGTTGGAAGAAGCGTAAGAAGAAGCGGGGTTTAATGCTGTTTGGTGAAGGAAGGAATATTGTAAAGAAAAAGAAGTAGGTACATTAGGTAGAGAGGGTGAGGTACAGTCTTCAGTTGCCTCACTACGCATGATGGAAACATCTATGCATAAATGCCTTAGCGCTATGGTAGGTTTAGGTTTTCGGTTGTTTGGTCATCACAATTATTTCTTCTATGGTATTGTATAGTTGTTGTATCAAATGTCTTTTGCGGTTGTGCGCAGATTAGCGACCCGCACACTGTTTATTTTGGTGCAAACGCATTTTAAGTCGTCACGAGTAAAGAAGGAAATACGTAAATTTAAAGTTTTGTACGAAGGTCCTATAGGGTCAAAGCCTGCTTGAGGGATAATGCTTACAAATTAGAGTATGCCGATGGGAGAGAAGTTGCCGGGACTTTCAATGTCATTTCTCTGAAACCTTACAAATATTTTGGTGAGGAGGGGAGTGTCGGTGGGGTGTCAGGCACCGGATAGAGGGGCCCACCTCACAGCACTGTCGCGTCTACCGCACCTACAAGCATTAAGTGTTGCCATGATTTAAGTAAGCTTTCTGTAGCTTCTTGTAACAATCAATCGCAGTCACAATTAGAATGTGTAAGAGGCTGTGTCAATAAGTTAGTGGGGTAAGGACTTTTGGTAGTTGGGTACAGATCGGTGACCCACGTAGTATTAATACACAGTTGCGGAAGGCATTCTTGCTGGTTTGTGTTTCCCAGTAATTTTAGCCCCGAGGCTGGACAATGTACTTAGAAGTGCGGTTTTCCCTTTCATTAAAGTGTTAAGATGATTTAAGTGTGGCGCAGCGTAATGTCAGTTTGCGTCTTTCCGCGTGTGGAGTGATCAGTGTTGGTGTACAACAGTCAGTGAATGAGGCACCTGCCTGAGCAGGGCACACTGTCAGTGCACTGTCGAAGTAAACAAGGCACGATTCAGTGCATGTGTCATACATCAGAAAAAAAAGATAGGAAAAATTGTTGTCAAAATATATTGTAACTCAATTTGTAATTTCTTGGTTATATGTCATGGATCTAAGCAAGGACATATGGACATTGAAAGGTTTGATGATTTGTTTCATGCTGTTTCAGACTGTGTGTGTTATTCTGAATGTGTATGTAATTATGTTAGTTTAAGGATAAGCAAGCAGCCACCCAGACTTCCCTTTATGTTTGGTAAACATTTAATCTTGTATTTTTTTGTAAAATGTTTCTATGTATATGTGAACAAGTGTGGTTTGTGATGACAAAAGTCGCTGCTTTGTCAATGCCGACTTTTGCCACATTGTAACGGTGGGGGTGTAACGTAACCATGAACGTTACGGTTATATTTGGAGTGGATAGTGTAATCTGAGAGGTATGTAAGGTCTTTGGCGGTGGGCGAGCGCCGAGCGAGGGAGTCAGTGATTGTCAGTGGTAACGTACGGAACAGCCGGCGGGAGCGGAAGGTTTACGGCAGTGTGTTTATCCCGTGAATACATCGTACGGCCGCTTGGCGTGTGTTCCGTACTAAAGAACACTGTGGGATGAGTGCTAAAGTATATGTTGGACTATGAAGGTTCTTCCGAGTGACCTGATTCAATATAAACTGTGTTTAGTAAACTACTGCAGAATCGGACTATGGCGATTGTTTGTTAATTAGTTTCGAGAATTGTGCTCACTGCTTATTTATCCTTTTGACTGTACTTGAATCTGCTATCTTCGGTGATGAAGAAACATTAGTATTATTGTCTGGTGGCATGCTTGTTGACTGTGTAGTCTCAGAGGAATAAATCTACGAAAACTAGTACGCATATGTGTTTTTCTTCTGTGACTTTAATTAACCAATTAGCATAGCCAAAAGACTGGCGACCGCACGGCAAAACGAACCTTTAATTAAAAGAGTAATTAGTGGTGGAAGAAAGCTTATGAAAAATCGTGTTAGGAAGTGTAGCTGCTCAATTGCTTCAACGAACTTTTAACTATACAAACACGAATAGCGTGAGTACCCGTTACACAGTGGTTTAACTACAGCATACTTAAGCCTTTCTGGAAAAGTCCCCTCAAGTAGAGATATATTGAATAGATAACTTAGTATATTACTTAATTCTGTGGAGCACAATTTAATTAATCTGCTGGAAATCCCATCATAACCACTTGAGTATTTGCTCTTAAAGGATTTGATAATTTTTCTTATTTCTTCTGGAGTAGCTAATTTTATAGACATAGAGTTAAATTTTTCTTGGAAGCCTTTTTTGACAAAATCCATACTGTGTGTCACTGAGCTATTAGCAGTCAACTTATCAGCAACAGATAAAAAATGTTTATTAAAATTATCAGCAATTGAGAAATTAGATTCTACTGAATTTTCTTTGACAAAAATATCATTACTTGTTTGATTACTCTTTCCTGTTTCCTTTTTTACAATGTCCCATATTGTTTTAATTTTATTTTCAGAATCATGAATTTTATGTTTGTAGTACGTACTTTTAGATTCTTTAATAACCTTTTTCAGTATTTTGCATTACTGTTTGTAATGTGTTTTAACATTAGCATTCTCACTGTTCCTAGAGGCAATATACAACTTCCTTTTATTAATGCATGATGTTCTAATGCCAATAGTTATCCAAGGCTTTTGTTCTTTTTGAGAAGCATGACACTTTTTCATGGGGAAGCAACTTTCAAAGAAATTTAATACAATGTCACTAAAAATGTTGTATTTTTCATCCATACCTTGAGCACTGTATACCTGTTCCCAGTTTGTGGCATTCAGGCACTTTCTAAAACAAGTAACTGACTCATCATTTATTACACGCTGAAGTTTAAAGACATTACTCTTAGTGCTAGTTCCTATTGAAGTGTTGATGGTTAATAACTGGGCATCGTGATCCGAAAGTCCATTGATGGATGGCTTGATGGTATAACTGAATTTTGAGGTATCTAGGAAAACATTGTCTATAGCTGAGTGACTATTATTCATTATTCTAGTTGGAAAATTAACTACCTGAGTTAAATTGAATGAACTGACTAATGATTCTAACATGACTTTACAGGGTAAGTTATTTAGAAAATCTACATTAAAATCACCACATACTACTATGTTGACTTCTTTTCTGCTTAAAAATGTTAATAAGAGTTCAAACTGGTTCATAAAAAGAGAAAACAATGGGAACAGGCTAATAACAGTAGACAGACACAACTGCAAGAACATTTGAATCACACAGCTGAACAACTTCAAGGGGTTCACAATAAAACTGAAGATTACAAAATAACTGACAATATGACTAATGGAAGTAAGGTGACCAAGGATATTTCTTTAAAAGGTTGTGGAGAGATGTATGATGAAGAGTTATCTGGCTCTGTTGGGAAGGTTAACAAAACTGAACTTAGCCAAGACATATCTACACAAAGGGTTGCCAACGTTGAACAAAAACTACAACAAGTAGAGGGGCAACAAAAGGAACTTTTAGAAAGGGTGGAACACATAATAGAAGCAAACAATTGTAATAATGATGAGAGGTTCCAGAAGATTGAAGGGAAGGTTAATGATATTCGAACAGTAAGGGTTAACACTGGGCAAGATAAAGTAACTATCATGGCACCTGAGAAATTTACAGTGGCTACATTCAGTGACATTGGGGACCTGCACCCAGTAACTTTCCTCACAAGTTTTCAGTATTACCGATCATTTGAACTGTACAATGACAAAGAAAAGATTAATTGTATTTACCAACATTTAAGAGGGAGTGCAAGATTGTGGGGTGAAAGCATAATCCCAAACTTTCAGACCTATAGTAAATTTAAGGAGAAATTTATGAGTCATTTCTGGTCTAGCCAACGGCAGTATGAAGCGAAGAGGGAATTGTGCAGAGGGAGAAGGTTTCAGTCAGACAGAGAACGACTACTACAATTTTTTATGAGAGAAGCTGCAAAAGGCTCTCATTTTACCGATCCCATACCAGAAGATGAACTAGTGAAGGATATAGTGGGAAGGATGCCAGCTCACATATTTGACATGTTTTTTGTACAGAACATAACAGCTTTCACAGGGGAAATAAGATTACTTGACCAACAAGACTACCGACATCAACACAGACCACCTCAAGGATCAAATGGTTTTTTGGAAAATAGTAGCAATAGACAAGATCTCTATACAAAACACAACTCGCAGCAATATTGGGACTCGACAGACAAAGGCCATGATTTTACACAAAGAGCTGGACATTATAGAGCTGGTAACAGAGGTAGAGCAGGAAACATACATACAAAAGGAGGACCCAACATTAGACGGTTGACTTGAGGAAGGGGAGGTAGTTCTTTTGATCAGAATAACCCACAAAATCAGACTGCATCAAAATGGTCATACAGAAGTGAACCCCTGCCAAGAAAGCATAATTTCAATAAACTGAGAGGTTGAGGCTGTTCAAGTGGAGGCTATTTATACCAAACACCTATAATGGGATATGATATTAAAATCCATTTAAACGGCTAGAGAATAGACTTTTTTCCAAGAAACATTTTTAATAGAACATTTTAGCTTAGAAATACTGTGAAACAACCAGCCTTGTATTAAAAAAGTGGAATATGTGTTGCAGACTGTGCAGAGGAGTGGTGAAAAACATCAAGTGCTGAATACTTGAGAAACCAACTGAGGCATGCTGTGCAGTGAATAGGTTGTGAAGTGCTTCATTTCTTCAGAGGCACACAGTGTCTGGGTGTGGCGTGTTTGGCAAACACGATGTACCTCATGCTTAACTCGTCATTGTTTCTACTTACTTGTGACGAGGTGTCTTTCTGTAATCTGTACTATCCAATTTCCCTTGGTTGAATTCTTACTATTTCCACACCGTAGGTTGTAAAGCCCAAGTGGCTAAAGGGTCTGTTTTTCAAAATTTCACCATCTCTTTCTCCATTTATGGACAAGGATTTATCAAGTGTATTTTGTGTTTAGTCGTAAAATCAGTTTTATCAACATACTTTATTAAACTGAAGTAATCAGTATTGGGTGAAGGACAATTATATATTACATTTACAAGAACACTTTGATTATTTGGGTCATATCATCACTAGATTTCATGGAACAATGATGGTAGCTTAGTGAATTATTGGTGATGTGGTAGGATCTAACATTTTTTGAATTGTTGGTATTAAACTAAATTGTTGGTATTAAACTAAACTTAACTGGGCAGGACACATAGGACAGGTGGTAGGAAAAGGTTTCAAAGTTCTGCACTTGTTGGAGAGAGTTATGAGGGGATGTACGAGAGAAGTCAAGGAATTGGGTTACAAAACTTTGGTCAGACCATTGCTCGAATATGGTAGTGTAGTATGGGACCCTCATTTTACGTATCAAATACAGGAGTTGGAGAGGGTGCAAAGAAGGGCTGCTAGATTTGTTTCTGGAAATTATCGCAGAATGCAATCAGTGACGGATATGATAAAGGAGCTGGAATGGGATTCATTGCAAGACAGGAGGAGGATGAGGAGGGTCATGGGAGTGTACAGGGCATATACTGGTGATGAGGCATGGAAAGATATTGCAATAGGTATGAAAAGTAGTGCATGGAAGGGAAAAGATGACCATGACCACAAGCTGGCACTCGATTTCAGGCACAAGGGTGTGGGAAGATTCTCTTTTTTAGGTAAGGGTATCAGGGATTGGAATGAGTTACCAAGAGAAATGATGAATAATTTACCGAAAACTTTGAAGGAATTTAAAGATAAAATTTGTAGAGGGCAAATGTACGTGGGTGCAGGATTGGGGGAAGATGGGTGTGTAGGGAAATTGCCACCGGAGCCTGTGCTCCATTGCAATTAAATTCAATTAAAATTAAATTAAAGGACTATTTTGGTTGCATCTCCATCCTATCACCACTATATTTTATCAAACAATAATGGTAGTTTAATGTATTACTGGCGAAGTGGCAGGACCTATTATTTTGTAAATTTTCTAATTTTTTAGGTGATTGAGTATTTAAGGACATTCAACGTTTACTATGTTTTCACACACTGTTGGCCAACTGAGTAATTTTGCTAATGTTTAATGTTGCTCACGGTCAAAATATTCCAGTTTTCCCATTTTAAATGTCGCACACATTTTGCACATTGTTGTTAGGATAAATTTGTTATTTACAAGTTAATACATGTGGTGTAACTTAAATGGTAAATCTTTTTATTGGAAAGTATTGTAGAAATCTATGTAGCTCCAACCCCAACCAAGAAACAGAACTTGAATTAAGAATAGGTTTTGATATCTTGTGTAATATTGATGTGTCTTGAGTGTTTTTGTAGGCATAAGTGGAGTGTGGATGTTGTGTTTCAAGGCAAGAGGATATTGATTTTACCCATTGCTATTTGGCATGGAAATTTAAATACCAAGAGTAAACTGGCAGGGGGATGTAACGGGTTAATGGCATTTCCCCATTACTTTGGAAGCTAATTTGAGAAGTATTAAATATTGGCGGTTTGCGTGGTTGTCTGGTGACTTCAGCATCTGCCAAATCCGTGGGTTTAGGGAAGTAGGATCCACTTGTAAAGCGTGTTGAAACTAGTGACGTCAGCATCTGCCGGGTCCGTGAACTCGGGGGTGTAAACCCCAAATTCGGATGCATGGTGAGCTTGGGAGAAAGATGCACCTAGACTTTTGGGCGGGCAGTCTGCCGTTGGCCATGGAGTAGGTGAGTTCGTCGTGGAAGTGAACAGTCAGTCGAGTCGACGAGAACGCGTGTTCATTATGATATAGAATTAATTTTGGAGAAGGTGATTTCTTTGGTGATATGAAGGAACTTTATTAATGAAGAAAGTATTTGCAGAATTTTATATGAATTGTTTCGTGGTGAGCCATAGGCATGTTCTAAGAACTAGTAAGGGTGTTGTATGAATGAAAAGAGTGCGTGTTATTCAGTCTAAATTTATCGGAGGCATTACCTGTAATCTTAAAGGATCGAAGTACCGATAGCGAACTTTCATAAAGGTTGGGAGTTGGAGCGAGACTATCTTTTTAACTATTAAATGCATGTGTTTCAAATAAGAAGGTGCATTTTTATTTCATTTACTGACTTAACATCGGTTGGTGGCCGTCAGAGAAAGAACCAGAATCTAGTGAGTGCGCGGAAGCTTTAAAGGTTCACAGTAAGTATTGTAACCGAACCTCCAGCATAACTGCGACACAAGGTTCAAACATAGGATATTCTGAATTCAATCATGCAGCTATCCGGACACTATTTCTTGGTTGCTTCTCTTTGTGTTAATAGTAAACACTTCAGTTTCTTCGTGTGAGATGAAGTAAATGAGGTAGGTAAATAAATAAACAAGCAAATTCAGTTTTGTTGACAAAAAATTATCATTTGTCTACAATCTTTTATCTGAAAGTAAGAAAAAAGGCCCACAACATCCAGTTGTTCTGAGCACGATGAGTGAGCGGTTAATGCTCTGGCCTCATATTCGGGAGGATGCTGCAAAGTGTGATATTTTCTAAATCTAGACGGACAAAAGTCAATTTTGCCAGTAGTTTACGCAGGCAAAATAGTTATGTATATTCAAAGTAGACAAACTATATTACTTTGAACAAAGGTTTATTTTCCACAAATTCATGCCTAACAATAGAAAAAATAGTTTGAACAATGGGCTTCCTGTGTTCCACCGATCATGTGCTCCAGTTGGCCATGCCATTCGGCTGAGCTTGGTTGATAATTATGCTGTGTTTCTGCATGCTAGTAGTGATTTGTGTGTTACTGTTGCTTTTGGTGATTATCAAGGTAAGTTTAAGCATTATTTTTCTGTAATATATTTTAAACTTAATCATTAACATCATTAAAACAGAGCGAGATTATTTTTAATTAAGAAAACTACTGAGCATATTTTATGTTGAGTTTTAGTTAATTATACCACATTATACCGATCTCTTACTATATTTATTTGAAATAGCTGCTTATAATTTGATTTGTTTGTGCATGTTTGCGATACCCATAAAAAATTTATTTATTTTAAGCATGACTGCACAAATTTCGCATACAGAAGTTTCTGACGTATAGTTTACTAATGTAAAACAATCAATCTCTAACTTTCAATTTAAAAATAAATGATTGTCAAATAGAATCTGTTACATTTTTAAGCTCAGCAGAATAAAAGTCAGGGGATTTTTCTATAGCCCCACAAATAAGGCATCTATATTTGATATCTTTCCTCTGTAAGATTTTACAGATTGTTCTCGATTTTGTATTCAAAATGAAATTTCATTAATAACCAGACATGACCAGCAACAAACAAAAAAATTTGGATATTAGGAAACACTCCATTCACAGCCGCAGCTTTTACAGACATGTGACGTCACTCAAATGACCACCAAACCAATCCTAGAGCGTTTTATACTATGTTACCAGAGGTAAGAAAAGTCTAATTTTGCTTTTGCTTTTTTTTTTATTAAAAGTAATCCACTATTCTTTTCAAAATTCAAAATATTATTTTCCTGAAGTAATTATATATGAGAATGACTACAATTTATAATATATTTTTAATACTGTCAAATAGCCTGTGGACATACGGGTCTGAGGGCATTGACACGACATTAAAATTAAAGAAAAGCTTTCACTAAACACATGGAATGATTCCTACAATACAGAACCCGTAAAAGGGAAATTAAGGTTTAAACGTAATGGCTGGTATAAAGTATCATTTTGGAAACAAAGGATTACGATTAAGGGAAATAGATAATGAGGAAATAATATTACCATCAGATAGAGAATGAAATTTAACAAAGTTTGAGATATATTACAGATCGGTAGCACCTACTATTTTTGGAGATAATCAACATCAAAGTTTTTAGCTGACTTTGCACTTATAGTCAGAGTGGATTTTCATTATCAAATACATTTGGGATCTGGACATGTTATATACCAAACGTTGAGGAAATTTTTTTAGAATATTTTGATAACAGAATCATTTCACACATTGAAGAATTGTACGAATGATGAGAGATTTAGGCTTTTACAACATTAACTCAAAATCCACAACACCTAGGAGAAAAACTCTCATAACTAAAATTGACATCACAACATATCAAGATCTCAGAATGATCAGAATAAGGCAGCTCTAAACTGGCAGAAATTGAGCAGCAAGTGCGGCGTGTTCCCCGCAGGGGCCTGGTACGCAAGTGCCAGGTACGGGTTTGGCGAACCCGCGGTGCCTGAGCTGGAAACTTGTGAGCGCCGCAAGCTTCCCACACCGTAAACTCCTACCATGCTTCAACGACCACCGAAGGGCTTGGCGGTGGAACGTTGTGTGCCTAGGAGAACGGGGATCTTGGCTTCATCGCCCGGATCGCGAGGACCTCTATAAAACCTCTATAAAAATAACCCTTAACATCAAGGTCGGTCACGTGCCGAGGAGGTGCATGGGTGAGAGGTAGATCACTCGATAACGTGCAACCTCAGGGGCACCTACGCACCCCTGTTGTATTAGCGCTTCTTTTTAAACTGGTTTTACTCGTGGGACCAAAACGAAGTCTACCACAAAAACCAAAAAACCCTGCGGTATGGGTGTGCCGCAGGTTAATCCCAATACACCCAGTTCTAAGAAGCGGGTGAGGGTTGACAGCCCCCCCGCTTCAGAAAGTAATTGTAATGGAAAGGTATGTTCGATTGCGAATGCCTTTGTCGTAATGCAGAGAGTCGAAGGGTCGTTCGAGAAAGTCTCGCCGTTTTACATCCAAAAAGGCTTGGAGGGTCTTGTAGGGACCCTGAACTCTGTAAAGAAGCTGAGGAACGGGACGCTGCTGCTGGAAACATGCACCAGTAGACAAGCTACCCAACTCCTTAACTGTGTGAAGCTCGGGGAGTTCGCAGTCAATTGCGAACTCCATAAATCCCTGAATAGCTCCAAATGCGTAGTCACCTGCCGTGACTTAATAGATATTGGGACCGAGGAACTGGTTAAGGAGTGGGAAGATCAGAAAGTGGTTGAGGTACGTCAGATAATGCGAAGGGTCAATGGCAGTCTTGAAAAAACTGCCACCTTCATCCTGACGTTTGACACTCCAGTTCTACCAAAGAACATCAAGGCAGGGTATATCAACCTGAACAGTCCGTCCGTATGTTCCGGACCCGATGCGCTGTTTTCAGTGTCAGCGGTTCGGACATATGACGGCGTCATGTAAGGGCAACCCCACCTGTGGTAAGTGTGGCAAGGGGGCACATGAGCCGGGTGTTAGTTGCACGCTACCACAGGTGTGCGTCAACTGCTCCGGGTCGCACCCTGCCTGGAGTAGGGAGTGTCAAGTGTATCTTGAAGAGCGCAAGATACAGGAACTGAAGACCAAAGAGCGGATTCCCTATGGGGAAGCAAAAAAGAAGGCCAAGTCTCTCTCCGCTCCAATATTTGGGACTAGTTTTGCAAAGATGGCTTCAGTTCCCGTCAGGAAGCAGAGTGCTGCCACCCAGATGTCCTTCGCAGACATGAGCACGAGTACTTCATGCTCATGTCAATGCAAATGCGGTGCTAAACCCGCTATGGTCCTAATGCCTAAGACCGCGGACGTGGGTAGCAGCACGTCTGACACCTTGACCACACCAGCAGCAGTAACAACTATTCCACCAGCATCAACAGTAGTAGCGAAGCCAATACCACCTCCTGTACCTCCATGCGCTGGTATAGCGGTAGTGATATCTTCTGCTACCAACGCCAATGGAGCCGACCAGAAGATCCGGGGTCGGAAATTTAAACAGACAGACCCGACCCAGTTCGTTAAGTCCCCCTCTTCGTCTCCTCCCAGACTGCCCAGCAGTAAGGAGGTGAAGAGGCAGAGGAAGAAAAAGAAAAAGAATGGGGAGGAGTTTGAAGAATCCTCTGGGTCGGAGATGTCTGTCTCCATTCCTGGGCAGGATGAAACTGAGATGCTTGTGGACGAGTCTGGTCCCATCCCTCAGCAGGATGTAACTGATGACCAGACCCGATCCGGGGTGGGTGAGGCTAAATAGGTAAGGATGGCTCTCCCATACTCCAATGGAACATTAATGGTTTTATGGCTCACAAAGAAGAGTTACAGCTCTTAGCACGGTCTGATCCATTGTGTCTCTGTCTGCAAGAGACACATTTCAGACCAGTTCACCAACCTGTGCTAAGAGGTTATGACAGTGTACCGTAAGGACGATACCGAGGGTGATCGAGCGAAGGGGGGAGTGGCTGTGTTTGTACGGAACACTGTCCACTCCGAACCTGTAGCTCTCACCTCTCCTTTACAAGTAGTAGCTGTTAAAATATTCGGACCGGTGGAACTGACCGTATGCTCCATATACCTACCGCCTGGGGTCACCAGTTGATTGCGATCAGCTGGTTGACATCACTCGGCAACTCTCTCGGCCTTTTCTCCTATTGGGAGACCTTTAACGCGCACAATGCAGTTGTGGGGTTCGACCACCAATTGCCCCAAAGGTCGAGAGATTTGTAGGTTATTGGAGCAGGAGGATCTGTGCATCCTAAATACCGGTCAGATGACACACTTCACTACTGCTTCCGGTTCGTCCTCTGCCATTGATCTCTCTCTTTGCTCTCCAACGATTGCAGACTCCGTGCATTGGGAGGTGGAATCGTGACCTCCATGGAAGCGACCACTTCCCAATTTGGCTACACATAGAGTGTGAACGGGGCGAAACAGTTACAACACGGAAATGGAATATCGGCAGAGCTGACTGGCAACTTTATAGCCGGTCAGTCATACTCCAACACCGCCAGACCACCGATGACAAGGTGAAACACTTCACACAAGTAGTTCATCGGGCGGCCGATATATCCATTCCTAGCAGTTCCGGGGTGCTGCGCAGAACACCTGTCCCTTGGTGGAACGATGAATGTCGTTCCGCTATTCAGGGCCGGAGGCGGGCCATGCGCCGGTTTAGGTTGCACCCAACACCTGACAACCTCGCAGCGTTCCGGATTGCTAGAGCTAAGGCGCGCCGTGTGATTAAGGAGAGCAAAAAGAGATCATGGCAGAACATTCGTGAGCACCATTAACCGTTCCACACCACCAACAAAAGTATGGGAGTCAATCCGCCGTATATCCGGGAGGTACTGTCGATCGCCAGTATCTGGATTACTGGATCAGGGGCGTGTAGTCACCGACGAGCGAAGCATTGCGCAGCTGATGGCAGAGTATTTCGCTGCCACCACTTCGTCTGCCAGGATTGGACCATCAGGTCCGGCAACGACGAATATCGGCCGAGAGGCAAATCTTTTGCTTCGACTCGTCGGGATTGCAGGACTACAATAGACCATTTTCATCGTGGGAGTTGGAGTCTGCTCTACAAAGCGCCAAAGACACGGCGCCAGGGCCTGACCTGATCCAGTACCAGATGCTGAGGCATCTTAACAAAGATGCTAAAGAGTACCTCCTGGGTATTTTTAATGAAATTTGGACCGGAGGACACTTCCCCGACTCGTGGAAGGAAGCAACAATGATTCCAATTTTAAAACCAGGTAAAGACAAGTTGTTGCCAGGTAGCTACCGTAGCATTGCCCTAACGAGCTGCGTCGGGAAGACACTAGAGCGGATGGTGAACCGCCGCCTCGTCTGGTGTCTTGAGTCCCGTAAACTGTTGAGCCGTTTTCAGTGTGGATTCAGGAAGTTCCATTCCACCACGGATAACCTGATCCTACTGGAAGCGGCAATTCAAGATGCCTTCATCCGCAGCCAACACCTTGTGGGTATATTTTTCGACATAGAAAAGGCTTACGACACTACCTGGCGGCACGTTATTTTAAAACAGTTATATGAATGGGGATTTAGGGGAAATCTACCCCGTTTTTTAAAATCATTTTTATTTCGACGTTGCTTCCGGTACCGAGTCGGTAGAGAAGTGTCCGACCTTTTTATTCAGGAAAACGGTGTTCCTCAAGGTTCAGTTTTAAGTGTAACCCTTTTTGCTATTGCCATTAATAGCATCTCAACTGTTATAAGGAGGCCCATCCGGTTCTCCTTATACGTTGACGACTTTTTAATTTTTATTGCATCGTCTAGCCTGAGAAGCGCTGAGCGGCAGCTGCAGCTCACGCTGAACAGGCTGGATGAATGGTCAGTACACACCAGCTTTCGTTTCTCTGCTGAGAAAACTCGGTGTGTACTTTTTAGCCGCAGCTAGAAGTCTTTTAGCAGAACCTCATCTCACCTTGAGGAACACCGTTTTAGGTTTTAGTGAAACTGTTCGCTTTCTGGGCCTCATTTTCGACAGTAGGCTTACATGGCTGCCACATCTTAAAGATGTCAAAGTCAGAGCCATGAAAGCCCTTAATGTTTTAAAGTGTCTGTGTGGCAGGTCGTGGGGCGCTGACCGCTCCTGCCTGCTACAGTTTTATAGAGCCTTTGTACGGTCGCGGTTGGAGTATGGTTGCATTGTATACGGTTCGGCACGGGACAGTTATCTACGTATACTTGATAGTGTCCACCATGCAGGAATTCGTCTCGCCACAGGTGCATACCGCACCAGTCCGATACCCAGCATTTGTGCTGAGTCTGGCGAGCCGCCGCTTTCCATCCGCCGGCGTCTCCTCATGGTGCGACACTATTTACATATTGCCACAACTCCTGGCAGTCCCGTGTACGACGTAGTTATTCATCCTAACTTTGAACGGCTTTATAGCAACCGTCAAAGAGCAACTAAACCATTCAGCTACCGTACAAAGGCTATATTAGAGGAATATGGCTTTCAGATGCCCTCTTTTTATCACCAGGGTTGGAGTAAAACTCCTCCCTGGCTTTTAAAGAGGCCCAGAACAGTTTTAGATCTGACGCGGATACAACAAGCTGTGTACCGCCGACAGTGTTTTTATCCGAAATTTTAGCGATGTTTTAAATCAGTTTCGCGATTTTACCCCGGTATACACGGATGGGTCTAAGCAGGCTAACGGAGTTGGCTGCTCAGTAGTGTTCCCTCGAGCGACTTATAATTACAAACTGAATAGCTGTTGCAGCGTATACACTGCTGAGTGTTACGCATTTGTTAAAGTCGCTCCAGCATATGAAAGTAAGTCGCGGCACTGAAGTACATCATATGCATGTGATTCCCTCAGTTGCATCCAGGCTATAGGAAGCATGTACCCAGCAGATAGTCTTGTCCAAGGCATACAGGACACCCTCCGATCGCTCCAATCTTCTGGAAAGGAGGTCGTATTCTGCTGGGTACCTGGTCATGTGGGAATCAGGGGGAACGAGGCAGCTGATGAAGCTGCCAAGTTAGCCTGCAACAAGGTCAGAGTTGACTTTGATCCGGTCCCAAAGTCTGACCTTGCCTCGGCGGGGAAAAGATTTGTTTTTGACATCTGGCAGAGGCAGTGGCTGGAGGTTGAGCATAATAAGCTCCGGCTGGTCAAACCGACCGTTCAGCCATGGAGCAGCTCCTTCCAGCGGGCGAGGAGGGATGAGGTTCTCCTTACTCACCTCCGTATAGGGCACTGTCCTCTGACACACAGCTTTCTTCTCCGCCGGGAGGACCCACCGGAATGTGATACCTGTGGCGTAGCCTATGACGGTGCGCCACATTTTAGTTGATTGTGTTGCGTTTTTAGACTTGAGGGCAGACGTTGGCCTTGCCAACGATCTAGCCCTTATTTTAAACAATGAGACCAGCAGTGTGGCGAGTGTTTTAAAATTTTGTGTATTGGCCAGGTCTAGTGCCTAAAATTTTAGGCAGATCGGCCTAGTTTTTAGATGGACGGGTGGTCCCTATACAGCCACCCTTCCATGTGCATTGTTTTTAATTTTTATATTTTTAAATTCCTTTTCGCTGGCCACTATACAGCCGGCGAGAGATGTAGTGCTTTTAATTATTTTGTGACCCTGTATGGCCCCTTTACAGCCATTCAGGGGTTGTACGGGTCTTGTGTTCTGGTGGCCCCTTTTCTAAGCCACGTTTTATATTTGTGAATTATTTTATTTGCTGTCTGTATGGTCGACCCCTTTACAGTCGACCATGCAGACAGTATTTTAGTACTTTCTTAAGCCACAGTTTAGGCTGGTAATTGTTAGGGCACTAATGACTCCGCTGTCGACGCGCCCTAAAGCAGCAACAACAACAACAACAACAACTGCGGCGTGTTGGTTGTCGTGGAGCTGTAGAAAGTTTTTAGTAGTGACGCAACAGTGGTGCGGGCTCACTCTTTCTTCAAGATGAACTTTTAACTTTCATCTAGGGGTTAGGAGGAAATTGCATACTGTAAGAGGATGGTTTAACCTGTAATTATTTATTTCGGATAGAAGTCTGATGCTTTTCTATTAGGCCTATGCTGGTACCGAGTTTATTATTATTATTATTTTCGTATGTCCCCATAATGGAGAACGATAAGCAATCCTGTTTGGATGCATTCAGTTCCTCTTTGGGATGTTCTTCTTGTCGGACCAATATTTTTTCATTTTTTCACTGACAGTTTTATTTTCTTCGGCTGTCCAGATGCTTTTTGATTTTCCCTTTTTTGTCTCTGAAATAACTTCCCATGAGTTCACCTTCTTATTAAAAATCTCTCGATCTGTGACGTCTCCTTTAGCAATACCCGCAGACTTCAGGTTTTTCTCCACCTCCTTCATCCATGTGATTGTTGTTTTTACTTTTTGTGTGTATTATAAAATGTGTTTTGAGATTCCTTCCTTCGGAAGTCTACTCAGATGTGCATAAAATTTCAGCCTTCTTTTTTTCATGTCTCATTCTATGTTAGATATTTTCTCTGTAGTTTTTGTAGTTTGAAGTCTGTACTGTCCATCTTCATTCACTCTTGGTCCCAGGATTTTTCTGATAATTTTTCTTTCTTATTTCTTGATTTGTTCTGTTGCTTTTTTTGTGTTCATTGCTAATGTTTCACTTGCATATGTAACTGCTGTCTTAATTACAATGTTATAATGTCTTATCTTGGTGTTATCTGAAATACATTTTTTGTTGCAAATATTTTGTACTAATGCCATTGCTTTCTTCATCTTCTATACTCTTGCTTCCTATGCTTTCTCTTATAGTCCTGTTGGTTCTATGATTTCGCCTAGACATTTAAACTGTTTTACCCTGTTGATTTCACCATATTTTGTCCTTAGTTTTTGTGTTTCTGTTTTGTTCCCTATGAATTCTGTTTTTTGAAATGAAATTTGTAATCCTGATTTTTTTTCCGCACATTCCTTGAGGATTTCTATTTGCCTGATGGCCACTTCTTCTGTGTCTGTGATGATTGCTAAGTCATCAGCAAATGGCAGATATGGAATGTATAGTCCTTTAGTCCCGTTTTTCTGGGTGCCCATAGTTTTCTGCTTTCAGCTGTTTTTCCCATTCCGCCATTACTTTATTTAGAACAAAGTTAAAGACTAATGGTGACAATCCATCTCCCTGTCTTACTCCTGTTCTAATTTCGAATGGTTCAGATATTTCACCCATGAATTTAACTTTGAATGTGGTTTCGGTTAGTGTCTGTTCTATAAATCTTCTGGTTTTGTTGTCTAAATTCCTTTCTTTTAGGGTAGTAAATAAGGATTGCCTTTCTATGGAGTCATATGCTTTTTTAAAGTCAACGAACATGCACACTATGGGTCTATTTCTAAGTGCCATCAGCTTTGTACACACATAATTAATTCTTAACATAAACAAATAAGATAATTCATAAAAGTCTTTTAATGTTGGAGATTAGTCCAGCATGAGGTCCTCCAAAGATGTTGGTAGCATGTAAGTTAACCAGACTTACTAATCTGTGGTATGGTCCAAAAGCAACATAGTTTTTGTTTGGTTTTACAGTATCCAGCAGTCTTCTTGTTTGAAGATCTACCCTCGAGCAGTTAAATTGGAATTTCTCGAGTATTTCTGATGAATCAATAAGACAATTAACAACTTTGTAGAAATAGGATAGGTCTATCAATTGCCTCTGACTTTGTAGGCTGCTAATGTTTTAATAGTGATACTCATCACACATGTCTGTAAAGTTTTCACCGTGAGGATAGTGTAACAGGAACTTACAGAACTTATGCTGAACTATTTTGACACAGCTAATTTGTTGATCTGTAAATGGTGACTAGAAAATACTACCATATTCCAGTAATGGTTTGACAAAGGCAATGAAAATTCAAAACATTGTATTAACGATTTTGAATTCTTTCCGAGATCTACATATGAATCCAAGGACACAAAATGTTCGCAGAGTTATGTAGTTAATATGATCAGAGAAAGTAAGCTTATCATCAATCATCACTCCCAAGTCTTTTATTGAGTTAACTATTTCCACATTTTGACCACATAATGAATAGTTAACAGGCAGCAGGTTGTGACGCCGTGAAAACACCATGGTAGGACATTTTTTTATGTTAAGGTGCAACTTATTTACCTGAGACCATGCCTCTAACTCAGAAATGTCTCATTGTAGAATATCAATGTCATGATCACTGTATATTGCTCTGAAGATCTTCATATCATCCGCATATAGCAGATACTCAGCCTTAAAATTTTCACCAATGTCATTTATGAATATGCTAAATGGGATAGGCCCTAGATGGAAACCATGTGATACACCAGAGGTAAAAGTGTACTCATTCGACAAATGACCATTCACTCATACTTGTAAACGCCTGTCAGATAAATATGAGCGAAGCCAGTCCAAGGCTTTGGATCGTATCCCATAATGACTTAATTTACTGACTAGAATTTCATGGTTAAACATGTTAAAGGCCTTGGTGAAATCTGTACATAGGGAGTGCACATCTTGACCTTGATTCAGTGTGTTAAAAATGAAGTTAACGTAGAGAAAGGGTTTAGTTGATGTAGATCCTCCACCAAAGAATCCATGCTGTTTTGATGTAATAATATTTTTGAATGCAAAATTAAGCTGTGGCAGGACAATTTTCTCTAAAAACTTAGCAAGTGATGTTTGATTGCATTTTGGCCTCTATTTGCTGACGTTATATTTATCATCTGATTTATGTATGGGTCTAATGTATGATATTTGCCATACTGAGGGAAAATTTCCTGTTTCAAGAGACTTATTGAAGATGTGAGTGATAGGCTCACAATGTCCAATAGCACAATTTCTCAGCAGAATGATGGCTATCAGGTTAGGTACAGCACCTTTATTATGTCCAGTCATGCGAGTTCACAAAAAACATCATCAAAATGGACTTCAAATTTAGAGATGTCTGCTGTTGGATATTTACTGCTATACATAGAAGGAGCAGGTGGATGATCTGATGGATTTTTGTATGTACTCTTGAAGTATGATGCAAACAGATTGCTGAACTCAGTACCATTACTCACAGTAAGAACTTTTGCATAAAATATAATTTGGAATTAATCAAGAAGTCTGAAGTTGTATTTTGAGAACATACCTTTATCCCTTGAGGTAATTACGAGCAATTGGTGACCATAAAATAGAATCTGTAATGTGACCAGACACGATCACAGTTAAGACAAGCTGCTGTATGCGACAACCCCGCTTCAGCAATATGTTTTATATGTTACTAAAACATATTGTAGACCTTTTTCTGCATCTAAAATATAACAATTTCTTATTTTCATTAGTATTAAGGTATAAAAATATAAAAAATCTGCTAGTAATATAATAAACAAATACAATAAATAAATTGGAAACAGTAAGTAACTGACTTCTGCTGCTCAATCGTATCGATCCTAAAATATTTGACTGCAGTTTTAACTTTTGGATATCATTTATTTTTATTTATTTATTTATTTATCAATCTTGTTTCATGGATCCCTGCTGAGGAAGGACCTCTTGGATGTGAAAAATGTCATAGTTAATACACATATCTATATATATAAAGATGAATGTATGTATGTTTGTTTGTTGGTTTGTTTGTTCTTCATACAAATCCACAGTTTTAATCCGATCTCGATGAAACATTGCACACTTATCTTTTGAAACAAGGAGAAAAATACTGTCTACATTTGGTTGAAAAATTTTCTGTATAAATAATACATGTCGTTTTATAATTTCGAATAATTACTGACGGAGATAAACAGACACATAGGATATGTAGGTCTCTGTACTGCCCTTCCATATAGCGGTATGGTGGCTAGTAGTTAAAATGCTTGCTTACTGTAGTTTGGATCGTGGTCTCTGGTTCAAATCTCTGTGCAGACAAAGATTTTTAAAAATTGTATTTGATCTTAAGAGTCACGCCTGGACTGTCAGTTATTCAGATTAAATGTTAAACTGTAGATATCAGAAATTTAGGGGTTCAATGCAAGGCAAATCGTAGGTAGTCTTGCAATGCTGTAGGTGTAAACTTTTTTACGTTATAATGATCCCTCAGGAGTTGGTCGCAGTCAGTGTATGTGTGTGTGTGTGTGATCTGCAGTTGACGACTAAATGGCTATACCGATATTGATTTAATTTGACAAGAAAATCTGTATGAAAGGCACAGAACACTTTTTCTGGTATGATAAACAATTGTAGTCATTAAATTTTGAGAACTTATCGAATGATGACAGAAATATGTTGGAACCTGATTTTCTTCGAGAGACAGGTTCGACGGTAGAATGATATAATGATAGTTTTCCTGTCATATTATGCTGACTTGGTGTTGTTTGGGAACAATCATTTGTTGCCAACAACTTTCTATAATCAATTCTTAATCCATGCGTACTGTGATATATCCTCAATTTTGTCAATATATTACAAAATTCAGTTAAAAGGCTGCAAGCATATAGCAAATGAACAGCAGAACATTTTCAAAGTAATTTTCTAGTGGTTTCAAATATTTAAGACACATTTCGAAGTATAGTTAGATTGGAGTTACATAGAGGTATGAAAGAATGATAGTAAATGAATGAAGATACTGGGATGAAAGTATCGAGTCTTAGTTTGGAAGTAGAAAACATGGTCTCAAACGAAATTTAGAGGAAATATGACGAGTTTTAAGGAACTTTTTCAATAAAGGAAAAAATAGTAAGTCAAGCATAAAATAAGTAGTCAAAAGAAAATTATGTCAGATTAAAGGTCTTCTTGAGGAAACATGATGACAGCAGTTTGAGATCGTTGAGTTGAGTGGAAGTATTTTAAAAGTAATTTCAAAGCGAAAGCTGTTAACGCATCGTAGGCAAATATACAGTCTAGAGTGGGCAGAAATAAATGTCAAGAAAAACTAGACAAAATATCTGGGAGGCACCCTATTTTTATGAAAGAGCAATTTTTTTAAGTAAGTTTGGCTGAAAGTTTTATCAAAACAATGCACTCCCAATATAAGATATTTAATTTCAAAGTAATTATTCTGCATTCCATAATAGCCGCTAGAAGCGATGAAAACTTTGGGAGGCAATATCTTTTAAATGAAAGGTTTTTAGAAGGTAGTGAGATACATCAAATTAATCGTCAAAATATGTAGAATTGCTGAAGATTAGAACTAACACGCTGGAACAA
The DNA here is from genome assembly GCA_031002005.1 of Vandiemenella viatica. Taxonomy (NCBI): domain Eukaryota; kingdom Metazoa; phylum Arthropoda; class Insecta; order Orthoptera; family Morabidae; genus Vandiemenella; species Vandiemenella viatica. The sequence goes on from JARYHS010008075.1 coordinate 146,511,165, forward strand.
ATAGTTGGGACACTAGATCTAGAAAATCGGTTTATTGAACTTAGAAAATTAATAACAAAAATAGGAGAGCAGATACGAAAAATTTTATAAGGATAGAAAATGCTTAGAATGGTGAACTCTACGTTATTACAAAGTTACATGAAAATTGGAAAAACTTAGGGGGGAAGCGTTTGTAACCTAACGCCAGTGTGAGAGAGACAGCAGCCAGGATTAGACAGAGAGGGTGGGAAATCCCACTGCTTGGTGTCACAAAAAATTCCCAGCCTATTTAACAGGGTGGCCTGCCAGAGACCTTCTTCAGTCTTTCAGCAGATTTGTTAGCGAGCCATGTGCCGAGCTGGAATGAAGTGATCGGGGCAGTATCGAAATGTAGAGTATTCCTCCACAAATAACTAACTTCAACACCGGGTTGAAGTGATGTCGCGCTTTCAATGTTTTTAAATATGGGGTTCATCGGAAGCTGCTTACGTTGTGTGTAAATGTTTTAACCTGCAATCATTTTATTTTTGGAAAGAAGTCTGATGCCTTTTTACTACGCTGGTACCGAGATTGTAAAAGAACTTTTGCACAATATATCAATTTTAATTTATCAGAAAGTCTACTGAGTTTTAATTCATGAACATACCTTTATCTCTTGTGGTATCCTATTTTATTATTTAAACAAGCAATTGGCGACCAAGGAACAGAACCACTTGGTACCACGACCACGGTTATAGCTCAAAGTACTACTGTATGCACACCCCAGCAAACAGCACGTCTTTGACAGTACGAAGTCGTGTATTAGCTAGTATACAACATGAGTATAATCATTATATTTTCCAAAGACAAAGAAAGAGAATAACAATAACCATTAATTTTTACAACTGAATTTTACAAAAGTCATATCGAATACAATTAATTAATTTGTTCAAATTCTTGAATGGAGCAGAAGGAGTTGCCTATAGTATAATCTCTCCGTTTTTCTTTAAATATATCTTTATTATCTGCAAACTGTTTTGTGCTCTTGGGAAGTTTATTAAACAGATGTATACCAGAATAATTAACGCCTCTTTGTACTAATGACAGAGATGTTTGTGTTTTGTGCAAGTTATTTCTGTTTCTTGTATTGAAATTGTGTACCTGCAAATTAGAAGTAAACAGGTTCAAATGATCTATGACAAAGCACATGAGAGATTATATATACTGGGAAGTCATTATAAGAATATTGAGTTTTTTTAAAAAGTTGTCTACAAGTAGTTCTTGGTTTTACCCTACACAACATCCTGATAGCTCTTTTCTGTGCTATGAAAACTTTTTTACTTTGTGAAGAGTTTCCCCAAAATATTATGCCATATGACATCACTGAATGAAAACATGAGGAGTACACCTGTTTCGTAAATTCTAGATCTGCTGTTAGAGAAAGTGTTTGAATTGCAAAGTTAGTGAAGTGATATGTTCATGCCAACAGAGTTTCTCATCTATTTTACTACCAAGGAATTTTATACTCTTTTTTTTCTAATATTGTATTATTTTTATAGCTTACTTGTAAATCTGGCTGTGCATAATTTTTTGTTTTATACCTAATATAATGCGTTTTTTTTTCTTCAAAATTTAATTTTAATGAATTTGCCTTAAACCAATTTGCTACTTCACTAGGTACTTGATTTACATTACATTCTAGATTTGGTGTTTTTCTCACAGTCAGATTAGTGTTATCTACAAATAAAACACTCTTAACACTTCTACGCCGCACCAGTCTTGCAATTGTGAGGGAGAGGATTCATCAAACTCGCCGTGATCTTGCTAAAAATGCTACAGAATTGATGGGATGCCATTTGCAACTAGCAGCTGCCCTCTCGCCGTTGGATTGGGAATGGGTCGACCATTTCACCACAGGACAGCAAAATTCAACACTGAAGACAGCTACACGCAAGCAGTGCTGCAAATTCAACCGCCTGTCACGGGATTCGCACGACGCTCAGCCAACAGAAGAGAGACGAACTGTAATTAACCTGTCAGGGAAGGAAATTGACGAAGGTGCTATCTCAGCCCTGAAGAAAGGATTAAACTTCGCACCGGCTCCACGTTCCGTACCTATCATGGGTATCATCAGCGGAGTAGAACAAGCAGTGCGGAATATTCCAACAGACGCAGCAGAAGAGGTACGCAGGGAAACGACGCGCATCCTGACGAGGGCCAAACCACCTAAGCCTAATATGACTAGAGCGGAACGAGACGGCTTACGTGTTTTACGTGAAGACTTGGAATTAATGGTTTTACCAGCTGACAAAGGAAATTCGACTGTGATCTTAACCGACGCTGACTACCACCAAAAGATACGTGAAGTCTTAGACGACGACGCATATCGTCTGATTCCCCGCGATCCCACGGCACGGATCACCAGGAAGACAAACATACTCATGAGAGAATCCGGATTGGCGGAAGAAACGGTGAAGAATCTAAGTGTCCGAGCCCCAAGACCACCAAGGTTATACGGCCTTCCAAAAATACATAAAGAGCTTGTTCCAATGCGTCCAATAGTGAGTGCTATAGGTTCGCCAACGTACAAGTTGGCTAAATATCTCACGCGTCTGTTAAATCCGTTGGTTGGTCAGTGTGCACATCATGTTAAAAATTCTGCTGCCTTTGTTGAGTTGGTTAAAGAAATGAGGTTAGAACGTGACGATATTATAGTCAGCCTGGACGTTACGTCGTTGTTTACGCGTGTGCCTTTAGGGGAAACTGTTGAACTACTTAGTGAACATTTTGATCCGAAACTTGTGGAGTTATTCAGACACACCCTCACGTCTACGTACTTTGTGTACCAGGGCGAATACTACGAGCAAACAGACGGCGTGGCTATGGGGTCCCCGTTGTCTCCCGCAGTAGCTGACTTCTACATGGAACATTTTGAGCATATAGCTCTTGACACGGCTCCTTTAAAGCCTAAATGTTTCTACAGGTTTGTTGACGATACGTTTCTCGTGTGGTCTCATGGAATTCCGGCATTATATGATTTCGTGAACCATCTTAATGGGATTCACCCTAACATTAAATTCACGGTAGAAATCGAAAAGAATGGATCACTTCCGTTTTTAGATGTTCTAGTGCGTCGGAAGCCTAATGGAAGGTTAGGGCACAACGTCTACAGAAAACCTACACACACCGATCGCTATCTCAATGCTCAAAGTTTTCACCATCCTTCTCAGAAACTGGGAGTGCTCAATACTCTTGTCCATAGGGCAAAGGTGGTGTCCGACAATGAACATTTAAAGGAGGAACTGCAACACCTGGAACGCGTATTTCGTGCCAATGGTTATAGCACTAAAGAAATCCGACGTGCAACCATCGGAAGACACAACAGAACCAAGACAGATGACAGAGACCAAGACAAGCCACGTGCCTTTCTACCTTTCTGTGGAGCAGTAACGTCAAAAATAGCAAGATTACTCAACAAACAGGGCATTCGTTCAATTTTTCGACCTCCGCCAAAAATTGGACAGCTGTTGCGAACTCCGAAAGATAGTCTCAATCTTCGGGCTCCTGGAGTGTACAAAATTCCATGTGAATGCGGCACTTCTTATATAGGGCAAACCTTAAGGACAATTAATGAAAGACGAAAAGAACACATCAGATATTTTAAACTTGGACAAAAAGAAAAATCTGCCTTAGCCGAACACGCCATTGACAACGGACACGAGCCGTGTTTCGACAAAACGACACGCCTTTGTTACGCAAATAACTTTTGGGACAGTGTTGTGAAGGAAGCTATTGAGATTAGGCTTAGCAACAACGTTATTAATCGTGATCAAGGCCTCAATTTAAGCCAAGCTTGGAAGCCAGCTTTTGGATTATTACAAACGAGACGGAATCGAGCCATATTAGGGCATACGAGTGACCCGATCGTGACGTCACCAAGCGAGCAGGGCCTAACTATATCGCCCCTCCACGCGCTTTCCCCTCCGTTCCCGGCTGCTGGCGCTATATAAAATAGACTACCGTGCGGCAGACTTCAGTAATGTTAAGCGGGGGCTTGACAATGGAAGCAGTGCAAGCTTCCGAAACGTCGCCAGACGGCTCAATTCTGACGCGGCTTGAAACCCGAGAAGTTTTTATCAAGCATTGCCGCCGCGAAAACGTACATAATTATCTAAAACACTCTTAACTTTGTCAGATAAGTTTCCAAGAAGGTCATTGATGTACAACAAAAAGAGGAGGGGTCCTAGGACAGAACCTTGTGGAATTCCATGTTTTATTTTCTCCCAGTCTGATGAAGTATCTTTACTTATTTTAGAATAAAAAATGGAAACTTTTGTATTCGACTTTCCATGTATGATTTAAACCATTTACCTGTGGTTCCATAAATACCATAGTTTTCTATTTTCTTCAAAAGTAATTCATGATTTACACCGTCAAATGCTTTTTCAAGACCATAAAATATTCCTACAGGGCTCATTTTATTATTCAGTTCCTCAAATGTGTTATTTAAAAATGAACATGTAGCTATTTCTATAGATGATCCTTTTTGGAACCCAAATTATGATTTAATGAGGATATTATTTTGTGTAACATGTTTTATTACCCTACAGTACATGACTTTTTCAAAAATCTTTGAGAATCCTGAAAGTAATGAAATGGGACGATAGTTATCTACACATGTTGCTTCTACTTTTTTAAACAACGATTTTACAACTGCATATTTTAATCTATTTGGAAACACGCTTTCATTACAACTGTGGGCAAGTACACGATTGATACAATCTGAACATCTTTTCTGTAATTTTCTTGAAATATTTTCATAGCTGGAAGAATTTTTAGGTTTTAATTGTTTCATGAGTTTATTTATTTCTGAGACTGTTACTGGTGGCAATTACATTTACACACATATTTTTGGGAAAGCAGTCTGAAGAAGCCTTGGGGCACTATGTGGGGATTGCTTTTGCCTAATTTCTCTACAACTGAAGTAAAATGTTTTTTAAATATTTCACAAACTTCCACTACTTCACTATGAACAGATTCATTTTGTTATATTTTTATGTCTTTAGAGTGACAGATATTCCTGTTTCAGTTTTTATTATATTCCATATAGTTTTCATTGTATTGCATAAATTCTCTATTTTCTCTGATATATACCTGTTCCGCCCTTTCTTATTACATTTCTTAGTATTTTAGAATAAAGTTTATAATGAGCTTTCAGTGTATAGTTATTTGATTCTCTTACTTTTAAGTTATATGTATTGAATAGTTAAGTCTGCAGTAAAAAACTCTCAATAAATATTAAAATAGCCACTTGTTAGTAAAAAAAATTCATTTTCTTAGTAATTATATTAACTGAATTTGAGGAGTAAAGTTTTAATGTAATCATATATATTATTTCTGTAAGGTGTTTTTTTTGTCACAAGCCATTATCTCCCTTCATACTTAACCAAAATCAATGAATGAGGTGTCAAATTAAAGCTTATGCTCGCCACTTTGGTCACATCATATTTTAAGAAAGGAATTTTTCGGAATTCGACCCTTAAACGGCAAAAATGTCAATATTTCTAAAATGCTGTTTTTTGTGTGTGTAATGAATCATTTATCTCCCTGTATACCTATCTGAATTCGTTTAATGTGTCATATATTAACACAGGATGTTTTCGGAATTTGACCCATAAAGGGCAAAAGCATTAATATTTTTCAAAGTGTTTTTGTGTCATGAGCCATTTATCTCCCTTCCTATCAAACTGATATAGATAAATGAGGTATCATATTAAAGGCTCCACCATGGTAACATCATATTTTAAGAAAGGAATTTTTCGGAATCCCACCCTTAAAGGAAAAAATTTCAATATTTTTAAAACACTGTTTTTTGTGCTTCAAGTCATTTATCTCCCTGGATACATATCTGAAATCATTTAATGAAATGTTATTTTAAAGATTATATCTCCACTTTGGTGGCATCATATATTAATACTGGAATTTTTTGGAATTCAACCCTTAAAGGGCAAAAGTATTAAAATTTTTACAACGCGTTTTTGTGTCGCGAGCTATACATCTCCCTTCATATCCAGCTGATATAAATAAATGAGCTATCATATTAAAGATTAAGGTCTTCGCCGTGGTAACATCATATTTTAAAATAGCAATTTTTTGTAATTCGACACGTAAAGGGCAAAAAGATAAACATTTCTAAAATTCGTTTTTTGTGATTCGAGTCATTTACCGAAATCGATAAATGAAGTAGGATTATGAAGAGTATTGTCTCAGCTTTGATGATATTATATATTAAGAATTTTTTTTTTTGCAATTCAACCCTTAAAGCGAAAAAATGTCAATGGCTCTACAACGCGTTTTTGTGTCACGAGCTATATTTATCTTCCTTCATATCTAACCGATAAATATATATGAAGTATCATATTAAAGATTAAGGTCTCCGCCGTGGCACCATATATTTTAAGAAAGGAATTTTTAGTAATTCGACTCTTAAAGGGAAAAAAATGCTTTTTATGGGTCTTGAGCCATTTATCTCCTTGGATATCTAACCAAAATAGAGAAATGAAGTGTAATGTATCTGCTTTGGTGAAATCATATATTAAAAAAGAAAATTTTTGGAATTCAACCCTTAAAGGGAAAAAGTGTTAATGGTTCTTCAACGCATTTTTTGTAATGAGTCATTTATCTCCATTAATACATAACCGAAATAGATAAATGAGGTATCATTCTAAAGAATAAGGTCTCCGCTGTGGTCACATTTGATGTATATTTTAAGAAAGGAATTTTCTGAATTGAACCCTTAAAGGGTAAAAATATCAATATTTCTAAATTGTGTTTTTGTGTCTCCAGTCATTTATCTCCCTTGATAATTAAAAAAAATTGATAAATGAGGTATCATTAAATGACGGAAGCCTTCATAAGGTATTCAGTTCCATTACACCATATTTTAATAAAGGAATTTTTTAAATTTCGACCCTTAAAGGGAAAAAGTATTAATATTTCTACAACACATTTTTCTGTTATGAGCCAATTATCTTTCTTGATACCTAACTGAAATTGATAAATGAGGTATCATTTTAAATACGAAGGTGTCTGCTTTGGTCACACCATATTTTATAAAAGGAATTTTTGAATTCAATGCTGAAAGTAGTGATATTATTCCTACAGCGTGTTTTTTTTTTTTAATTGCGAGTCATTAAATCCTTTGATACCTAACTGAAATTGATAAATGACATATTGTTTTAAAGATTAATGTCTCCAATTAGATAAAATCATAAATTAAGAAAGAATATTTCGAAATTTGATGCTTAAAGTGGTTACGCGTATGAGACTCTACAGAGCCAAGTCCCTAGATTGCAGCAGCAGATTTCACAGAGATGTCAATGAACTGTTTTTAGAAAATAAGTAGCTTCTCAGATATTTTTTTCTTTTATGGAATCATTTTTGTTTTGCTTTACAATTCCAATGCAAACAGCTTACTCGCACAGCAACACATGTCACAGAGATGATGATATGCTGTGTGCATTTTGTTCAGGTTGGTTGTATTCTGTTAAGGTCATTGAAAGTTGGTCGTACATACATTGTATTTTAAATTTTTCTGTTTCGTAATATGTTGTAAGTATTTTACACCTATTAAACTAAACAAAATAAATATTTGCTAAAAAAGTGCAGTTCTATTTTTCATTATATTACAAGCATTCAACCTCACTATTCATCCTATTTTATTTGTGAAATTTTCTCACAGGTTGTCTAGTTTTATATACTGTATGTATAAAAAAAACATTAAGCTTATAGTATCAATTTTATTACATAAATTTATCAATAAAAATTGTATTTAAGAAATGACTGCAATGTGTAGTGACTGTTGCAGGTACGTGGCAAATGATGTGGGCTGTAGTGGTTTCATTAGGCATGTAGCAGAGAGGAACATGGTAAACATATTAGGATCTTCCTTGGTTTTGTTTGCTTTTTATTAGGGATGACATGATCAGGGAGATGGGAAAAATGATCAAGGAGAAAGGCGAAACAATCAGAGAGTTCCATAAAAGGGTCAGGGCCCTTGAGGCTCAGCCTTCAGAGGCTCAAGCTTATGGAGGTTCATAGAGGAAACACAGTTAACAGAATGATAAAATGAGATACTTCAGGAATTATGGGTTAAAATAGGTTTGACATGTTAGCAGAGTCAGAAAGGAGAGAGCCTCATGTAGTGGTAGGAGTAGGTAAGGTGAAGCAGACCTTTACGAATAGGGGTGTGCAAGGAACTAATAGAAAGAATAAGAATCTGCTGCAAGGTAGTAGTCTTGGGAGAGGTGTGGGTCCTATTTTGCAGGATCAGTTAGGTGAAGGACACCAGGTCAAAAGTTTCAACGAATCTAGTGCAACATAAGGTCAGGTAATATGAGTTTCACTAAGGATGGTTGAATAGTCATATTGAGAGGTGCAGGAAAGAGAGTGACTTGAGGAAGGTGGGTGAAGGAGGCACAAAATACCAGGGTTGAAATCATGCAGGTGCTAATTCATCATGACCAGCCACAGTTGAACCATGCTGTGAAGCATATAAACATGAAAAGAGAGGTGCCACTGGGCTAAGGCATTAATCCTGTCTTGTGGGTAGTGTTTGTGCACACCATTGGTAGATGGGGTTTCACTTAGCTTAGCGTAAACCTAAATAGAAGGTGCCATGGGGTACTTTCTGAATTATTAGCTAAGGCTCTAAGGGAGCCGCTTCCAGTTATAATGAGATCAGTGAGATCAGAACTGTTACCTTTTTTTTTTTTTGCCAGTTATTAGAGCGTTACTGGTGAACTGTAGAAGTATTATGAACAAAGTAATAGAATTTGCGAACTTAATAAAGTGGTTATAGTTGTAAAGTCTTTGTTAGAAGATGGAGTACTAGACAATAAGTTTGTTCCAGATGGTTACAGAGTGTACTACAAAGAGAGGAGCAATTTGTGGAGAGGTTTTCATACTGATTAGCCAAAACTACTACAGTTCAATGGTGTTTCTAGATCATAATCATGAGTTACTTGGATTAGATTTCTGGGGTGATAAAAAAAGAAAAGATCACTGTAGTGGAAGAATGAATGATAAAGATGAGGCTCTTGGGGAGAAACTAAATTCATATTCAGAGATCAGTAGTGAGAATAGAATGGTCATCATGGGCGCCAGCAGATTGCTTCTAGGGGGGGTGCACCAGGGCTGCATTGGTGCCCCCCCCCCCCCTATCGGCCCAAAAATTTCCGGGCTGGGCGACCTTTTTTTTTTTAGCTCTACTACTACCCAGATGGCAACCCGGGATGTCAGGGGGGTGCAAGTGTACCCCCCTCCCGGCGCCCATGATGGTCATTATTTAAATGATTTAAATTTACCAGGTGTCAACTGGGTAGGAAATAAAAATGAATAACACAGGAGAATAGAGATTTGCAAATATCTTAATAGGGAAGTGGGTTTTACACAAATGGTAGAATGAACATAAGGCAACAAAACAAGTTTGATATCTTCTAAAAAAAAAAAAAAAAAACTATTATAAGCTTGTGGGATGTCAACTAACTGAAGGAAGAAGTGATCATGGAAAAGTTATAATGGATATTAGAGGATTCAATAAACCTATGGTCAAAATTGGTGGGGTAAATATACATTTATAAAAAAAAAGTAAGTATACAGGGTGGTCTGAAATTCACTCATCGGCAGGTAAGGGCTTTGTTCGGGATGTTGCACTAGCGAAATAAATACAAAAAAAATCTAGTAAAAGTCATACCGTTTTTGAGTTACACGCAGCTAAAGTTGGCCAATAAGAGCGCTGCGCGGGCGAATTCTAACAGCCTTCCACAGGCGGTGTTGCCAATCGTACTCGAGGCATGGGACCGCCAAAGAAAACGAAAAGAAAAACTCTCTTCGGAAGTGGGGATCGAACCCGCAACCTTCAGATTGAGAGTTTGCCCTCTTACCGTCAACGCTACCAAGGCACTAGAATTTCATTGTTTTTAGAAGCCACTAGGGCGGACTGTTTGTTCGTAATCAGAATTGATCGTTAATCTGCGACATTGTTTGGGAAGTCGGTGGTGGGGCTAAAGAATTTTTTTTATGGGAATAGTTTTTTAATTAATTGATCTGCTTGCTAGATTAATCTTTAATTTTTGTAAAAAATCGTTTAGTTACTGGCACAAAAAAAAAAAAAAAAAAAAATCAGCAAACTTAATCTATTCATTGCAAAGAAGCTTCTTTTATTCCATGTAATCGTATTTCACTAGATTTCAATCACAACATTGCTATTGAATAACGTGAATATCCTTGCTACTATTTTGCAACAATAAAACAAAATACAACAAACTTATAGAAAAAGAACAATAAACCCATTCTATCGTTTGTAGCGTAACTTTCTCTGCTGCAAAAAGTCTGTTATTATTCAAACAAGTTGTAAAAATTTTGGTAACGTGTATCAACTCGCTAACATGCGGCAAGCTGCAAAAGGTAAACAAGCTGTTATTCATTGAAAGCCCTTTTGTCACTGATACAAAACAAAATTACTGTATAGTAGTTTCATTTCCAACTTGACGTTATCAGTCGCAACATTGAAACCCAACATGGATTTACTAACAATAAGCGTCAACCCGCGACAGTAACCATAAAATAAATAATCTCTGAAAAATCTTGTTTTTAGTAAAAATGTATCTAAATAAACAACAATAAGAAAAAAATACGGTCCCTTACATTTTACAGCAACTGCTCAAAATGTCCTCCCTCAACTGCAATACCGGCACGACATCGCTGAGTTACTGAATTTTGCGAGTCTTCCAAAATTGTAACTTTCTCTAATTTCATCAAAAGCTAGAATTATCCTAGCCAAAAGTTCATCCTCTGTTTCTACTTTAGTCTCATAAACAATGGCCTTGACAGATCCCCAGAGATAAAAATCCAATGGGTTGTTGTCTGGTGACCGAGCTGGCCAGTGAATTGGGCCTCCTCGACCAATCCATCTGTTAGGATACAATGCATCTAAGTGTTGACGTACCGGTACTGCAAAATGCGGCGGCACGCCGTCATGTTGAAACCACATGTCATTACGAATTGCCAAAGGAACGTCTTCTAAGTACAACAGAAGGACATTTTCATGAAATGTTAAATAAGAAGCGCCATTTAAATGTTGCGGAAGTAGAGCAGGGCCTAGCATAAACTCTCCCAAAATACCCGCCAAAATGTTAACACTAAATTTGTGTTAGTATGACTTGACAAAAATTGCATGCGGATTTTCAACATCCCAGATATGGCTGTTTCGGCTATTAAAACACTCCTCCCTGGTAAAGCACACCTCATCTGTCCACAGCATCTTCCTTTCAAAGTTTGGATAGTCGTTACTTTGCTGCAGGTACCACTGTGATGAACTTGAAGTGGAAAATCGTCTTCCTCCAAATCTTGGACCTTTTGAAAGTGAAAGGGATGTAACCCTTCGTCATGAAGGACGTCCAAAACAGTGGCATGTGAGGCCTGGTAATTAAAAAACAACAAAAATGACCCTATTGAAAGGCTGCATTTAAACGGAGAATTTGAGGGATCACTTAGACTGGACGTACCTGCAATATGTTGGCAATGACCCTAGAGCTTGTGTTCAGGTTATCAGCAAACATTTTCAGGACTTTGTCTTCAAATCCTACACTCTGCCTGAACCGATTTCGTCCTGCGTCGGGCCTGTGGACAACAATACTTCCCATCTCCCTCAACCTTCTGTCAACCAACACAAAAGTGTTTGCCGTTGGAATCACACGGTTAGGAAATAGAGTCATGTAAATCTTAACTGTTTCAGCCCTGTTTGTCCAGCAGCGCCATACGCCAAATGCATATCGGCATACTCTTCAAACTAAAATTGATGACGTTGCATGATGACAGTGTCTTTATCAGTAAGTTGCGTTCGACTGCAAGACTTCTTCTGGCATGGTCCTTCAGCCACACCACCAACTTCCCGAAAAATGTCACGGATTACCGATCAATTCCGATTATGAACAAACAGTCCCCCCTAGCGGCTTCTAAAAACAAGGAAATTCTAGTGCCTTGGCAGCATTGACGGTAAGACGGCAAACTCTCAATCTGAAGGTTGCGGGTTCGATCCCCACTTCCGAAGAGAGTTTTTCTTTTCGTTTTCTTTGGCGGTCCTATTCCTCGAGTACGCTTGGCAACACCGCCTGTGGAAGGCTGTTTGAATTCGCCCGCACAGCGCTCTTATTGGCCAACTTTAGCTGCATATAACTCAAAAATGGTATGACTTTTACTAGATTTTTTTTGTATTTATTTCGTTAGTGCAACGTGCCGAATACTGCCCTTACCCGCAGATGAGTGAATTTCTGACCACCCTGTATATCGAAAATGAAGAGATATTTCAATAAAGTTTCAGCAAATGGAAGGATGATACAATTACAGTGAAATCAAAGTGGGAGAAGTTCCTGGGGATAATAAAAAAGCATATAGAAATATACATTTCAAAACTGAAAATAAAGAGAAGAGGAGAACCTATGTACTATAATAGGGAGATAAGGTGTTTAAATATCTTGGTAAGAAGAGAACATAATGGAGTTAAAAGACAACAAGGCTTTATGGAATACTTGAAACAACTAAACAAAGAATTAATAGTAGCAAGAAGGATGGCTAAAGATGGGTTTATGATCAATATTATTTGTGCAGGGGGACCACAGACATATGCATATGGAAATTTCTATGGCTATGTTATAAAACTTAGGGGAAGGGAGGTTGTTGAGACAATTATAGATAAGGATGAAGAAGAAGTCACTAATATTTTGAAAAAGATGTGAGATTTTAAGCAACTGGTTTATTGATTACACTGGAGACAATGTTTCAGGCATGGGAGCATTTAAATCAGTGAACGAGCCTATCCACACAGAAATGAGCAGATAGATGAATGGAAAAGTGAAATACTAGTGTTGGTAGACAAAAGAGGGATCATAAATAGGGCAGAAAATTATAGGCCAATCAATTTGACATTAGTAATATGTAAATTAATGGAGAGTTTGATATCCAACCGCATCAGAAATGTATGTGAGGAATGTAAGTGGGTTTCAAGCTGAGAACATGGTTTTAGACTAGGATATATATGCGAACTTCAGGTAGTAGGAAATATGCAAGGTATTTTTGATGAAATAGATATGGGAGACCAGAAAAATAGTGTGGAACTAGATCTTGAAAGGCTTATGTATGGATGAGCCATAAATGGTAAATAGGGTAAAATCACTAGAGTGGATGAAAAAGTTTTCCTATTGACAAAGCATCTTTGTGGGCAGGTGCATTTACCTAATGAAAGGTGATTATGTTTTCCTTTGTAACCCAGGTGTCTTTTCTTTTCAGTTCAGAAAGACTTTTATAGTATTTTACAGTTATTGCTTTATCATTTTCAACATAGCCAATGACAAGAAAATCTTCTGAGTCATCACCTTTCTGAAGGATTATTAACTTCACCTTTTTTGGTGCAGAATCACTGGCTTTCTCTCTCTGGTTTGGTTACTATTTCATTCTGATGTTCATAGGTGGACACATATTGTCAGACGTGCTGTTAGCGGGGGTTAATGCATAACAGTTACGCTGAACTTTGACCATTAGTGTGGCCTAAGGATAGATTGTCTTTCAGTCGCCAACCAACTGATAGCCTGAGTAGGTGAAGGTTGAATATAAATAATGTTCACTGTAGATCTTCAAGTAAATTTAAAACTATATATTCTGAAAATTTAGTAAAACATCTACGGCATCGAACGTCTCCTCCGAAAATAGACAATTGCAGGTAAAAACCTTGATATATGCCACAAGCAACTCCGTAGTACCCCCTAACTGAATAACATTCAGTTACATCCCAATGAATCACTTTCTGCACTATGTGTTATAGTCAGACCAAACATGGCTGACATGCTAGCCTCGCACCTGACTATGAACTTCCCGGTTCTTCTTGAAGCATCACACGAAAACCCACACCAACCACCCACACCTTTTCTACAAGTGCTTTCAAATGACTGTTACCACCATGATTTTTGAGGATCTATTTATTTATATAGTGTCTAGGAGATTTTGCTACATATCCGAGGATTTTTTAATCACTTAACCCTATTTTTCCTCTGATCTACCTGAAATTTTTGTGGGAGGCAGCCCATTACCTAAATTTTAAAATGTATCCTGAAAAAAAATTCTCTAGCTTTCTTAGTTTGGCTGTAAAAAATTATTGAAGTGGTAAACCCTAAAATTTCTATCGAATCTTTCAACCGGATGTCACCATTAGTCTATATTTCTTGTTAATTTACTTTTTCCTATTCTGCCAAAGAACTGCATGGATCTTATGTATCTAGCTGAATTCTACTATGTGAAAACTAAATTTTTCTTCTCAAAATCATAATTTTTTGTACAAAATCCTATAAAAAGGTTACTTATGCCTTTAGCCTACAGTATTAAATTTTTACATAATGTGCTTTAAAATTCAATGCACCTTTTAAGCTATAAAACTTTTCTGTGGCTTGAAAATGAAGAGATTGAAAATTATTTAACTGTTTATTTTTGATATTTAAGACCATGCATGAATTTCAACTTCAAAATCAAATATATCCTCAGTACTACCGGTATTTTATATCCACAAAGTATCATACCTCGTTTTAATCCTCATGACTTATTGCACCTCTGAACATGAATGTAGCATTTTATATTTGAAAATAGATTAATATCTTTGTTTGTCTAATGTTTACAAATCGTTATGATCAAATTTTGCTTTTTACGTCTACTTGCCACTTGAAAACTGTACGAAAATAGTTTTGAACTTACTTTGCTGTTATATTGAAATTAGCTCGACACTCTTTCAACTAATTTTGGTAATTTACTATCAAAATTTAGGTTATATGAAAATGTATCATCCACAGTAACAAATCAGAACATAAAAGTGGCAGTTTCCTTTTTAATATGTTATAAATATTGTATTTAAATTCTTTTCATATTTGTTGTTTATGAGCATTTAACAAATGTGTTGCTCAACTTGCAAAAAGCTTTTTTATATTTAATTATTGGTGTAACATGTTCAATACTCTTTCTTTTGATATGCCTTTATCCTCGTTTTTGTCATACACATTTAATTTCCTATCGCCCAATACATTATTTCGTATTTTGTCAACATTTGTATATGTGGTTGTCCTTCATGTGTATCATCTTCAAGAGATAAATCAACATATGTAACATACAGCTGCCCATTTCTTCATTATTGGAAATGAAGGAGCTTATGCCATGCTTGGTTTAATTTCCATTGTTGATAAATATTGTTCTGTGGCATGATATTCAATTTACCAATTTTAGTAAGACACAGTATGTATACATTAAACAGCTATATAAAGAAGACTAGTTTATAGATAAAGTTAAAATATGGCATTATTATTTTTACATGTGGAACAATATAACAAAAAATGCATGACTAACAATGTTACTCTATGCCAGATTGAGAATATTTCTCAATAACTTGCTATCCAGAAAATTGTTGGCTTAGCTCTTTCAGTTCGCAGTTGATGTTCTATTAGCTTTCACCATTTTTTGTTGTTGTTTAAATTAGAATATTTCAGTTGCCTAGAGTTTCAATGACTTTCACAGGTAATAGTACACAAACAAGTTAATCTTTATAGTCGATTTATTGAATTAGGTTGCTGGTCAGATTATGTGCAATACCCATACTTAACTTTATTGGAAATTAGTTTACAAGCTTGCCCACAGATCGTAGTGGGTGAGAATGCTCTTACCTCATGTATGAAGAGATGCAGATTTGAATCCCCATACAGCCTTCCAAGTTATGGTCTTTCGTAGTTTCTGGAAATCACTTCAAATGAATGGTTCCTTGAAAAGGAAATACCTTCCCATTCCTTTCCTATCCTCAGTGATCTCAACATTGACAAGGTGTAAAATCATATTTAAGTGTGTCAGAGTGTTCCATTCCTTCTTCTTTTTAAAAAAATAAAAAAAAACAATGCTCACCAAATCAGTGATGGATTATAAATGACTTCCAGAAAGAAATTGGCCTTGATGTTTGTTCATCCAGTAATCATGCATCCTTGGGATATGTTGTTCCTTCATTTCCTTCATGCAAGGGATAATCATTTTCTTATGGGATAGTTTGTTCTTTTGTCCCAAAATGTACTTGACCAAGAACCAATCTTCAAATAATTTTCTGTTATTATAACTTATGTAAGTCATGATATTTTAAGATTTCTATTCATCCAGTAGGTGAAAAGCTGGATTGTCAGTCTGGTTGATTGCATACAGGAAATATTTCTTTAGTAAGTTGGATACCTCTCTGGTAACATCTGTGATTTTCTTTCATGTACCTGTCGGTGAGATTCTTTGACCAAGTGTGGTGGGTGAGTAGTAACGCTCTGGTCCCCCTTTGGGAGGCCCTATCCAGGCATCCAGATTTGGGATTTCTATGATTTCCCCAAATCACTCCAGGCAAATGCTGGAATGCTTCTTTGAAAGGTGATGGTCAAATTCCTTACCATTCCTAGACCCCACACCTTTCCCACCTCTAATGAATGCATCGTCGATGAGGCATAAAGCCATAAGAAAAAAGTTGTTTTTAATTTTTACAATCTTCTTTAACTGAACCCACTTAATTATCTTTTTATTCTTGACTTCTAAATTGCATATCTGTGTAATATTAAACAATTAATGATAGGCATAGCATCTGGGCAGATGCTTGCATTGGAATGTCAGTCTGGTAATGTGCGAGAGGCATTTTATTAGGTAACTGCTACCTAATTTTTTCTTAATTGATTCCCTTTGAAAATTAAGTTTATACAAAATAAAGGAAATGGTTGAGTTATTATAATGAAGTGGAATTATTTGGTTAAAGTGTGGTATTTCATGTGAAACTGCTTTGAATGATTGTGCCAAGTGTTGTAAGTGTGCTAAGTGGATAGAAATACCTGAAATTTTAATTGGAGGAGATTTATATGTTATGTTGAGCCAGTTACTATATTTGAATATGTTTTTGATGCTTTTAAAATGCCTATTTTGTACAGTGTAATGTTAAATGCTTTAAATATTATATAAAGACATTTAAGAATATTTCCTTTTAATAAAATTTATTATTAGGTAGGTTTTAATTATTTCTAAAATAGATCTCCTAGTTTGGCTTTCTGGAAGTGGGAGTGGACATGTTTGATTGTGTTGAGAATTCTCTGTGTTGTGTATAAAAATTTGCTCTGTCTGTGACCATCAGATATTTTTATTGAATAATGCTAGTAGCAATCCATGTAATTTTTGTTAATTTGATAATCTTTAGTAAAGAGCCTGATCTTAATTTTAAGTGTGGATCTGGAATAAAAGCAAAGTTAAATGTATTGTCTTCTTTCTCATTTAAAGCAACCCAACATCACAAATGAGAAAGTTAAAAACTCAGGTTGGGAGTGATATATGGTAAGCTGATCAAAATCTCAAGGCAACAAAATTTTGAATAGCAAAATGTGTCAACTATCAGGACAATTTTAATCATGAAGTACTTGGAGTAACATTATAACTAGATAAATATTTACACATCACTGAAGGAAAGTTTTTTGGGCTTCTAGCTGCATTTGAATCACTTTATCTGGTGCATCATCTCCATGTGTATTTCTTCTGCTGCTTCCATTAAAATATTGCACACCACCTACTCAACTCAGCTGATTATGTGCATGATAAGGAACATGGGGACAGTGCAAAGTTTAACACTTTCTTCAGGGCTACAAGGCACCTTCGTAAATTTCTTTCACTTGTAAGCTAACTTAGAATTTCGTAAATTTGCATAGCATAATTTGTTTACGAGCTCAGGTGAACTACACAATGCCGTAACCTTAGAGTCAATTTTGGAGGTCATTCAGGAAATACATCAAACTAAACCGTTAATTCAGGTACTAAGCTGAGTTTAAACAGTAAATTCAGGTAATAAATCTATCTAAACAGCTGTAGAAGGACACAATATAACATCTATATACGCAATATTTGGTTTCGATATAATTTCGCTAAAGTCAATATTTTCTTCACTTTGAGAGAGATTCAGGTTAATAAACAGCCAAAAGTGAGTGTAGTGAGGAAATCATACTAAAATGTTTAAAGGTGTTAAAAGTTAAAAGCTACTTAAGAAAACTAAACATGTAATTACACACTTTAAAATTCAAGAAGTTGTATTTTGGAAAGAAATAGGATGTCAGCTTATAGCAAGAAAGAAACGTCTTTCTTACACAACATACTAAAGTTTTGGAAAGCTCAGTAGAGTTTAAAGGTTCTTTTTTGAGTAGGACATTGACTGATACATCTAGAAATTTCTATGGCTATATCAGGAAACTGAGGGGAAGGGAGGGTGTAGAGACACTTATAGATAAGGATGGAGAAGAAGTTACTGACGATTTGAAAAAGGCAGAGATTTTAAGTAACTGGTTCAGTGAAAGCATTAGGGACAATGAATCAGAAACAGGAGGGTCTAATTCGGAGAACGAGCTTAACAACACAATTAGAAATGACGATAGTAAAAAATTTGATATCCATCCTGAGGAAATCATGAAGGAAATAAGAAAGCTGAAAAAACATAAAGGGGCTGGTGAAGATAATATTACTACAGATATCTTAAAGATAGCCGGATGTGACATTGTACCTTATCTTGAAATATTATTTAAATTGAGTCTGGATACTTGCTGCTTACCACAGGACTGGAAAAGTGCAATAGTAGTACCGGTACATAAAGGAGGGGTGAGAAATAGAGTTGAGAATTACAGGCCAATCAGTTTGACTTCAGTGGTAGGTAAATTAATGGAAAGATTGATATGCAACCACATCAGAAATATATGCGAGGAACATAAGTGGTTTTCAAGCAGGCAACATGGGTTCAGGCAAGGATATTCATGCGAATCTCAGTTGGTGGGTTATATGCAAGATATTTCAGATGAAATGGACAAGGGAGGCCAAATTGATAGTGTAGCACTAGATCTGTTAACGCGTTTGACTGAGTAAGCCAAAAATGGTAGTAAATAAGGTAAAAACCATTGGTGTAGATGAGAAAGTGATTTGCTGAGTAGCTGAATTTTTAAAAGGTAGAAAACAGAAAGTTAGGGTAGTAAATGTAGTATCAAGAGAAGTGGAAGTAAAAATGGGTGTGCCACAGGGTAGCGCATTGGGACAATTGCTATTCATTATTCTAATGAATAATTGTGTTGATTGTTTACTATCTGAAATTAGATTGTTTGCAGATGACATAATGCTGTATAAAAGAATCAAAATGATAGAGGATTGTAAACAGTTGCCGGGTGATCTGGACAGGATATCTAGTTTGTTTGGTAAACATGGAATGAAGATAAATGCAAAGAAGAGTCAGCTTATTAGATACACAAATAAAAAACAAAAGGTTAATTATGAATATTAGGTGGGGAAGAATTGCTTGCTGAAGACTTGAAATGTAAATGCCTCGGCATTACTTTCGATAACAAGCTTAACTGGGCAGGACACATTGGACAGGTGGCAGGAAAAGGTTTCAAAGTTCTGCATTTGTTGGAGAGAGTGATGAGGGATGTACGAGAGAAGTAAAGGAATTGGGTTACAAAACTTTGGTAAGACCATTGCTTGAATATGGTAGTGTAGTATGGGACACTCATTTTATGTATCAAATCCTGGAGTTGGAGAGGGTGCAAAAAAGGGCTGCTAGATATTTTTCTGGAAATTATCGCTGAATGCAATCAGTGACAGATATGATAAAGGAGCTGGAATGGGATTCATTGCGAGATGGGAGGAGGATGAGGAGGTTAATGGGAGTGTACAGGGCGTATACTGGTGATGAGGCATGAAAAGATATTGCAGTAGGTATGAAAAGTAGTTCATGGAAGGGAAAAGTTGACCATAACCACAAGCTGGTACTCGATTTCAGGCACAAGGGTGTGGGAAGATTCTCTTTTTTAGGTAAGGGTGTCAGGGATTGGAATGAGTTACCAAGAGAAATGATGAATAATTTACCGAAAACTTTTAAAGAATTTAAAGATAAAATTTGTAGAGGGCAAATGTGGGTGGGTCCAGGATAGGGGGAAGATGGGTGTGTAGGGAAATTGCCACCGGAGCCTGTGCTCCATTACAATTAAATAATACTAATAATAAACTGCAGGCACTTGGCACAAAGAAAAATTAATCAGTTTAATAATTCACCTAAATTGAATTATATACATTAAAGAAATCTAATAATAATCATAAAAATTTTAATATTAAAATTCATGAACTGTATTGAAAAAAGAAAAAAAAAGAAAAAAAGGTAGGCACATTTATAATAAGACGCAATCATTAAATATTTAGAATATCAATTTATTTAATTTGTTTTTAATCAGATACGAAATTTCTGATTCGAGTTTCTTCTTTTTTTTCCATTTTAACAGACTTGAATTTTTAACATTACTTATTTTATCATATGAAAATTTGCTACTTAATGCTAAGCTTTCTAAAGTTTTTACTTTCTTTATGTTAAACCGATAGAAGTTTCTGGCTTGGGTTGATTGCAGAACATTTCTAAATAGTGGGACCCTAGAAGAATTTGGCATGGCGGGCCAGCACAGAAATAATTATCACTAATACTGGGCATTCGAGGTAAGAGGAGAACGATACAGAAAAACATGGAATATTTTTATAAACATATTGTGATAAAAACAGCTTTCATTGAGTCACTTTACCAACAGAAGTTAGTCGATATTTTAATCAGTGGCTCGGTGATCTTGGAGAGCTTGCCACTATCTTTGAAATGCAGACACTTTTGTCGAGGCAGGTTCTTGGTGATTGCATTGTATAGTAAGACCTCTTGTTTTTTTCAAAATTTTACAGTTCTTTTGTTTGGCTTCATTAAACTACCAACCTGCATGTATTTTTGGTTTGTGTCAGTTACATGGAAACATATTTCTCCCACTAAACAGTTCTCAAAATCTCCATGTAGAGTGTTATTTAATTTTGATTGTCATCAAACTTTGTAATTGTATAGTACCCACGATTTCTTTTGTGTTTGTAAAGAATCTGGATTGACAGCTACCAAGGGCTCTCTTCACTCGCCCTAATAAATCAGAGAAAACAAGTAGTTACTCCAAAAAAGCACCGTAGACATTTGGG
The DNA here is from genome assembly GCA_031002005.1 of Vandiemenella viatica. NCBI lineage: Eukaryota > Metazoa > Arthropoda > Insecta > Orthoptera > Morabidae > Vandiemenella > Vandiemenella viatica. The sequence continues at coordinate 146,532,237 of JARYHS010008075.1, forward strand.
AACATGCAGAATCATTTGAATTAGGTTCCAAAGTCATCATTAAGTTATTAGTGGGGTCAAAGATAAGCTATTGCATCATAATTCAAATTTTTCTGTAGAAGAATAAACATGCCGTTCTTAGTATCAATTGAAAGAGAATTCAATTAGAAGTTAAATAAAAGTTGTATGAGCCTCTTAACTGTAAAATTATAGAAAACCTCCTCAAATTTAAATATGTTGTGCTAGAGGATGTTAAGTTAGTCTCCCTCTATCAGCTGACTTTTAATATGCTTCAAACATATGGTTTAATAAATTTAATAGTGCATATTTATGTGATCCATTATAATACCTGCATTTTAAACTTTAAATTATTTTAATCTCTTTATTACGTTTTTTTAGAACAATATTTATTAACTTTATGCTGTTTATTATTACGAAAACTCTTAAAGTGTCGAAAATTGTGTTATGTGAAATACCAAAATATTGTATTTACTGTGATGGGTTATATTCTGCTACAGCTGTTTTAGGCATGTTTAAAGCTTGATTTTGACTATTTAAGGTTAGTTTATTCTTTGTATTGACTATTTAGTTAACTTCACTGCTTCAGTTAGTTGTGTAATTGGCTATAAGGCTGTGGTATCTGGTGCTTCATTTATGCCCGTTCTATTGTCAACAAACTTTGTTGTTAGAATTTGCAAAATAGTAACAAAGCTTACATGACCCCTGAAGATTAAAGTTATTTTTGAAACAAAAACTTACTGAAATCTTGAAAGAAAAAAAATCTGAAATCCCCTCCTAATTAATTATCCCTTGGGTTGGTCTGCCATCCATACTCTCTCCATTCATGCACAAATGCATTATCCTGTTCACAACATATGAACCTTCACAGAAATATTATAAAAGTAAAAAAATCAGGAACATCAAAACATAAAAGAAAATAATCTTAAAATCTACTACAGTAGTGTAACATGTTTTCATTTTTTGTCTTACACATAAAACTTTTGTTTTTAAATTGTTATATTGTTTTATAAGAAGTGTTCATTTTTGTTCAATAAATGTTCATTAATTTAATGGTCATTTCTTTTCTTTGTTTATAAGTCCTAAAATTACAACAAAATTCACTTTTTTGACTCTACCCAAATTGTTGATTTTTCCTAATCAATCTCAAACACTTCCTCAATGGGTAAATACTCAAGTCTTGTCACGGTCGCCATGTAAGAGACAAGCCTCATACTGGGGTTACAATATGAGTTTATCGCCTTAGCTCTAACTGTGTATTATGTAGCCACTGGATTATTAACTGCATGAACTTGTAATGGCTGTCACTTGTCTTGTTTTAAACCCTAAGCAAGGAAAGTTTAGTTAACATCACAAAAGAAAGTCAATGCTCTTGTTTCAAAGTCAAAATCCACTATATTCTTGGAAATAATTACAGTTGTTTTACAGTATATGGCTGTGGGAACATTCTTCACCAGTTTTAATGATTGCAAATCATGAAACTCAACCGGACCAGACCAAACTCCATATGGAAATTAAAAAGTCACATATTACTTAGAAAGATTCCATTGTGCTACCAAAAATCTAAGATGTCTACTGCAAAGCATGGTCTTCATGCCTGGAGCGCGATGCTCCACACCAACCTACTACTCTGATTAATGCCAAACAACTGATCAAGAGACAATGATGGCCGAGTAGCCACTTGCATATATAAGCTCGTATGGTTTAGTGTAGTCATCCTCAAGGTTCAAAGTTCAACCGTGCAAAATAATTCTACAATCTTGGCTAATACTGCTTCTAGCATTCTGAAAATCTATCTACTGATAGATTTTCTGTGGGTTTAACGGATTTGCAGTAAAAAGTTATTTTAAGTGATGTGACACAATTGTTAATAATTTTGTCAGTTTTAATACTAGAGAGTTTAAACAAAGTTTTTAGGGCTTCTAATCGATAGCCATCGACTGTAATGGAACTGTAATTATTTCCAAGAATAATGTGGATTTTGACTTTGAAACAATGGCATTGACTTTGTATCGTGATGTTAACCTAACATTTCCTTGCTTGGGGTTTATATCAAGACAAGTAGTGGCTGTTTTAAGTTCATGCAGTTGATAATCCAGTGGCTAAATAATACACGGTTAGAGCTAAGGTGATAAACTCATATTGTAACCCTGGTATGTGGCTTGTCCCTTACAATCTAGTGCTACACTATCAATTTGACCTCCCTTGTCCATTTCATATGAAATATCTTGCATATATCCCACCAAATGAGATTCACATGAATATCATTGCATAAAGCCATGTTGCCTACTTAAAACACTTACATTCCTCACATATACTTCTGATCCGGTTGCAAATCAATTTTTCAATTAATTTACCTACCACTGATGCCAAACAGATTGGCCTATAATTTTCGACTCTATTTCTCACCCCTCCTTTATCTACTGGCACTACTATCACACTTTTTCAGTCCTGTAGTTAGCAGCAAGTATCTAGACCCAATTTAAATAATATTTCAAAATAAGGTACAATGTCACATCTCGCTATCTTTAAGATATCTGTAGTAATATTATCTATACCAGCCCCTTTATGTTTAATTAGCTTTCTTGTTTCCTTCATGATTTCCTCAGGATGTATTTCAAATTTTTTGGTATCTTCATTTCTAATTGTGTTGTTAAGCTCGTTCTGTGAATTAGACCCCCCTGTTTCTGATTCATTGTCCCTAATGCTCTCACTAAACCAGTTACTTAAAATCTCTGCCTTTTTCAAATTGTCAGTAGCTTCTTCTACATCCTTATCTATAAGTGTCCCAACACCCTCCCTTCCCCTCAGTTTTCTAACATAGCCATAGAAATTTCTAGATGCATCAGTCAATGGCCCTGCTGCACTGACAATAATTTTAATAAACCCCCCTTTAGCCACTTTATTTGCTATTATTAAGTCCTTGTTTATAAGATAGAATAGGGAAAATAAACAGAAACCCGTCACTTACCACAGATGAAGGCAGGAGGGCGAGACACGTAAAAACACAAAAACAAAGGAATTGCACAATATTTCGACTTTAGTCTTAATCATGTGGGAGGTGAGACATATGGCAGGGGGAAAGATGTGGTCACATCCCAACCTGCCACACGAAGTCCTTGTTTAGTTTTTTAAAAATATTTGCAACTAACCTGCTGTCTCTTAAGTTTGTTATCTTCTTACCAGCCTCTTTAACCTCCTCACTTCCCTATTATAGTACACAGGCTCTCTACTTCTCTTTATTTTCTGCTTTGGAATAAACTTTTCCTCTGGATTTTTATTATTTCCTTGAACTCTTTCCACCTTGTATCTACTGTACTGGTGCCTTCCTTCCATTTGCTGAAACGTTCTCTGAAATATCTCATCAAATTTGAAAGCTGTGCCTTTTTACAATTGTACATATTTCCTCCTTCAAATTTGGCTGCTGGTTCACTGAATCCTCTAATATCCATCAGAACTGCTTCATGATCACTTATTCCTGGTGGACACCCCCCAAGGTTATCATCGGGCTTTATTAGGAATATGTCCAAAATATTTTGTCCCCTAGTGTTTTTCTCTATCAGCTGTGTAAATTCCGCCTTCCATTATTAAGGTATTTGCAAATCTCTGTTCACTTGTGTGATTAATCTTATTTCCTAGCCAGTTTGCACCAGGCAAATTTAAATCCCCACCAATAATCACCATTCAATTCTCACCTCTGAAATCTGAGTATGAATTTAATTTCTCCCCAAGAGCCTCATTTTCATCTGTTCATCAGCCAACACTCTGGTTTTTTTCTTTTTTATTACCCCAGAAATTTACCTCTAGTAACTAATGGTCTTGATGTATGAACATCACTAGTTTTTGCTAACTAGTATGAAAACTCCTCCACCAATTGCTCCTCTATCTCAGCAGTACACCCTGTAACTATCAGGAAAAATCTCACTGTCTAGTATTTCTTCTTTTAACCAACTCTCAACCCCAATTATTACTTGTGGTTCGTGTATCTCTACTAAATTTTCAAATTTGATTACTTTGTTCACTATACTTCTATAGTTCACCATTAACACCCTTTTACTTGCTTCTTATTTTCAGCATTAACCACCTCTTTTCCAGTCAGTTATTGTTTAAGCCTCTTCATCTATTTCTTTAACATCTGTGATTTTGTGCATGGTGGATCTTCAAGCAGTATCACTTTGATCATCAATTTCTATCCCTTCACCAGCAGCACCCAACCTAAAAAAAGGCATAATCTTGACCCCATTATCACTGGAAATGGGGTCCCTTAGGGGGCATCTATAAATAACACGTGGGGTTTTCTGGATTTCTGCCCCCCCCCCCCCTTTTTCCTCTGGTGAGATCTGGTCCATGAGAGACCTCGTTCTAGAAATCGCCGTCACAACTTTTTGAGACCTTATTTTTTTAGGTCCCATGTTTCAATGAAATACCCCCCTGAAATCACTTTCGTGTCATATGTCGACCTCTACACTCCAACAAAAATGTACAAAACCTCACGTGAGATTTCCGTTGAATCCCCTCCCCCTTGGTGAGATTTCGCTGGACATTCCCCCTCCCCCCCATTTCACCTCACATAATTTATAGATGCCCCCTTACTACTTTAGCTAACAACTCAGAAAGTACCCTCTTGCCCCTTCTATTTAGGTGTAGGCCATGCCTAGTGTTCACAGGCACAACCCCCAAGATGGAACTAATGCCTTTCCCAAGTATCTCTTCCATTTACACATTTACCTGCCTCACAGCATAGTTCAATTGTGGCCAGGCATGGCAACTTTGGACCGGCATGAGTTCCACCCTGGTATGCTCTGCCTCCTTCCTCAGGTCACTCTCTATACTATAACTTGTGTTTCTATCAATACTATTCCCCGCACCTCCCATTATCACAACACTATCATCCTTAGTGAAACTCCTACAAAGTGAACCTATATCCTGTATTACCTGACCTAATGTTGCACTAGGTTTGAAAAAACATGTGACCTGGTAACCTGTACCTAACTGATCCTGCAGAAGAGGGCCTACACCTCTTCCATGGCTACTACCTAGCAGCAGAACCCTTTTTTCCTATTCTTGCCTTGCAAGCCCTTATTCCTAAATGCCTGATGCATCTTACCTGCTCCTACATCTACATGAGGCTCTTCTCCTGACTCTGGCAACAGGTCAAACCTATTTTTTCCCACAATTTCTGAAGTGTCTTACTTCTTCATCCTATTAACCATATTTCACCTAAGACCTGCTACCAGCTTCCTCCCATCCTTCTCAACTACCTCCAACCCACTATCTCTACTTTCTGCCTCTACAGCATGTGCTTCGACAAGCTCTGCCTTTACAGGCTGTTCACCTACATGTAGAAAGAAATCATTAAAAATCTTATTCTACATTTCCAAATGCATTTAATTCTATGTCCTTCAACTCCTGCTTGTCCTTTTCTAAATTATGTATTAGACCCAAGGAGTTTTTCCAATATTATTCAAATGAATTATTTTTTCTATTTAAATTCCAGTTTTTAACTTCTGTAGGGCATATTTTTATAATTTTTATACATGTTTGTGTAGTATTAAGCATCTGAGATGGCTTTTTTCACAATTTGATAAAACTGGTTGAATGAGTTACTATTTTTTTTTTTTGTAAAAAGCAGCACATATACTACTTACATTATCAGTAGTAAATTTGTATAATTTTCAAGGTGTTTCTTAAATTTAGTTGTGTTTTCATCCATCATTTTTCTGAAATCTTTGTTTATATATAGCTGTAGAATTTGCACATCAGTATACTGAGATTGATGTTCTAACAAATTACTCTGGTCAAAATATGTTTCTCATTCAGGTTTCTGGTGAAATGGGCAAAAATTTAAGAAATATTTATAGGAATTCTAGCTGGGTAAAATATGGTATCTCTAATATTTTAAATGTTTAAAATAACTAAGTTTTATCAAAGCTACATCTCTGTCTATATTTACACTGAAAATTCCTGATAATACAATATTTGTATTTTGTTTCTCTAAACTTGATAAAGGGTTAACCCCGAAATAGAGTTTTTTTTTTGTATTTGTGTATTATTTTGTGTTGCTGCAGCCCTCCTCCCTTCAACTTTGGTGAGTGTTGGGTGTAATTTATCTATCCTTTCCATATAAATATTGCCTTGTGGCATTTGTTTCATTCCATTGTTAAATATTGTTTAGAAGCAAATCCATCAGTTCGATAAAATCAGTTACTTTCGAACTGGGAGATCTTTATATTCCAGTAACAAGTAAACCTACTGCAGCTGTTTGACACAGTTATCTTCACATTTTCAAGTGACATTTCATGACAAAATTTATTAACACCCTTCAGTTTGTCTACTTTTATACTACTTTTTTTTTTTCATATACCATAACTCCATTGAAGAAGTCTGTGAGTTTCTGCTGTCTGATCTTACAAATTTTAAATCCTTCATTATATAAGTCATGCCCAATGATCAAAGCATTATCTGCAATGACACTATTGATAAAGTTTTCAAGAAGTTCAATTTTATAAGATATATATTGTATAGTTCAATGCAGGATTCTAAGACCATGTTTATTACTTGATAGATCTAATTCAGTTATCTCAGGAACAGAAATGTGGTTTATTGAATTGATTTTTCAGTTTGTGCCATTGAGAGTTGCAGTGTGATGTTGTTGTTTACTTCATTTTAACACTTGTTTGGTATGTGGTTTGATATGTGTCTGACATAACAAGATATCTGGTTTAATCAGTGATGAAATGTTTTTCTCATTACTCTTTTGGCAGGTTGTTCGTATTAACATCCTGATGGAGCATATTGCTTTCTTCTTATCACCTTCAGTTTATTTTGATGATTTGGTGCTGGTTCTTCTTTTTCTTGATGGTATGTTTGCATCCCTAGTGGGTTACTAGCACAGTTTCTGCTCCTTTTCTTTTTCATGCCTTACAGCATTTATTATTTTTTTCAGCCATTATGGTTTTTCCTGAATAATTCTTGTGTAAACCATGTTGTGTGTAGTGACTTCTGTCTGATAAATCCAGTTCAATTAATATTGAATTCTGAAATGCGCTGCATATGTATTATTTATTACTTGTGGTTTGTTGCAGATGTCTCAGAATTTACACAGAACCATTCTACCAGATCATGCCAATGGAGTATACTTGTTATATAAAAACTGATTTCTGATTCTGTTTTTATTACTTCTTTAAGTCTCCTAGTCATCTTTAGGGTTTCACTTTGTCATTTACTCAACCCACTTATACACATGTGCTGCAGGGAAACAGATTACCAGAGCTCAACATTTCACTTACTTTAGATGTGCACCTGTCTTAACTATTCCTATAACAGTAAATTTCTTTTCATTATTTAAAATAGGAGATAGTCCTTTACTATGACTGTTGGAGAAAACATTTTTTCATTTTTTCAGCATATACATTTCTTACAACTGTATTTACTTGTGTTAGTAATTAAACTAAGGAGAAAGGACACTGCTTTAGGCAATATAAATTACAAGGAAAGGGAAAATGACTCATCACTCACCAAAGTTGAAGGCAGCGACGGGAGAAGAACATAAATCATGAACATACAAATATACACAATATTTCGGTTATAAAAACCTTATTCATGTTGGAGAAAATGAGTCATGAGGCTCGGGAGGTGTGCACACGCCAAAGGTTGCTATATGACTGGGTGGATTATCAATATGGCGGTGGGACTGAGATTTTGTATATAAATATGTAAATCGCAGATGGTGGTAAAAATAATAATCTACCAAAAAAGGTGGGGGGGGGGGGGGAATTAAATAAATAAATGTGGACGGATACATTTTGAAAAAATATAATAAGGTAATTAGTTAAATGACAATAATGCTACTACTAATAATGAGTGATGCATCAAGGAAAGGAATTTTATCGGTGGTTGAGGCCGGGTGGGTGTCTGGTATCTAGGATATTTTGGTAAGCAAGTTCCCATCTGCGAAGTTCTGAGGCGGCAGTAGTTTCGGGGAAAACTCTGATTGCTCTGACGGTGAAACAGTCATTGTGGTTCTTGGAGCTGTGGTAGTTAGCATGTTCTGGTATGGGAAGATATAAATTGTGGGGGTGAACTGTTTGTCTGTGGCCATTCATTATAGTCGGATGTTGATGTGTAGTCAAGCTGTCAGGAAAAGTGAGCTGGGATTTAGTTTAATGAAAGTTGTAGTTTCTTGTTAAGCTGGAATGCATAAGTTTATTTCTGCTGATTGTACATAATCAACCACCAACTTCAACTGATATGACCGCTTACTAAAGTACACACATCACTTAATTTGACCGTGGATAAGGCTAATACAGACTGGTTGCCAAAGATACAGATCCAACTACGATAATGTAGACTCACGCTTGAGCAATATGTTTTCGCGATCTAAGTCAGCGCTTCACTTAAACAGTTCAACTTCATGTATAGTTCTCTAAATTGCTTAAAACCTTCACTACTCATCAACTATAACAGTAAAGTTACTCTACTTGTCTTTCAGGAGCTTAAATTGCCGTCCCACGTGCATTACGCTACATACACCAATTCGCATGCTTACTACATCATGCGCCGATCGGTCTCCACTGACTCTATATGCTCACTGCCGGGCCTCCTTCTACCGAACCCTCTCATTGTCACTAAACTAAGTCTTATTGTTACAATTACGCTCTGGCAGTTTGATGACCAATTAATTCTTATGCACTAGCCTTTCCACTCTACTCTTTTAGTACCAAATTACTGTCTCATCACAAAGCCTATATAAGAACTCGTGCAATGGCGACACGTTAGCTGGTGTATGATGTGCGTTGTGGAGCATGTGGCATGTCCAGTGATGGAAAAGGTTTCCCCTATGACAGGGTTGGAATATGTGGTAGTGGGAGGATGCATGTTGCAGGTTTTGCAGCGAGGTCTATTACAGGGAAAAGATCCATAAGGTGTTTTTGGAGAGTCAGATGGAGGGTATTTGTGAACCAAGATGTTTTTGAAGGTAGGTGGTATGCTGAAACAAGTACTGGGGACAGTTGGCAGAATTTTTGGCAAGAGAGTGCGAATTTCTGGAAAGGAATGAAGGAAGTCATACCCCTGTTGTAGGATTCAATTGATGGATTCAAGACCAGGCGAGAACTGGGTGACAAAGACATGGGTATGATAGGATTCTAGAGGAGCTGGTCGGGAGTGGTTCGGTGGAGGGTGGGTGATTGCACACGTGATTTGTCAATGTACAAGATCTGCTGGGTAGGAGTGGGAAATAAGGGCTTGGGATAGGTTTTGGGAATACTGGGAGAGGGATTCAGCATCAGAACAAATACGTTTGCCATGGATAGCAAGGCTGTAGGGGAGGGAACGTTTGGTATGGAATGGGTGGCAACTGTCAAAATGTAGATATTGCTGTAGTTTAGTTGGTTTGATGTGAACAGAGGTGTGAAGAGCACCCTGCCTTAGTGTGATGTCAACATCGAGGAACGTGATGTGTGAAAGGGAGTAGGTCCAGGTGAAATTAATGGAATGGCTATTGTTAAGGGAATGGAGGAATTCTAGGAGTTGATTTTCACTGTGGGTCCAGATCATAAATATATCATCTATGTATCTGAACCACACAGAGGGTTTGAAAGGGGTGTGGTTTAGGAATCGTTCCTCCAGATGCCCAAGGAACAGGATGGCTTAATGAGGGGGCCATGTAGGTGTCCATGGAAGTGCCACGTTGCTGGTGGTATACGGTGGAATTAAAGGTGAAGAAGTTTTTGGTCAGGATCATGTAGCCCAAGGATGAAAGGAAATATGTACTAGAACGGCTGTATAGGGGTCACAGATCTAGGACGTTTTGCAGGGCACCGAGACCCTGACACTGTGGGATATTGGTATAGAGGGAGGTTCCATCAATGGATACTAGGAAGGAATCTGGAGGTAGAAGTGTATAGATGTTCAAAGAAGTGTGGGGTATCTATGACATAGGAGGGAAGACTGTACAGAAGGTTGTAGATGCTGGTCCACCAAGGCTGAAATCCATTCAGTGGGTGACCTATATGCCACAACTATAGGCTTCCCTGGATTGCCAACATTGTGGATCTTGGGAAGGAGGTACAGGGTGGGTGTTCAGGGATTTTGGGGAGTTAGGAGCAAGATGGACTAGGGAGAGAGACCTTGTAAGGGGCCCTGCAAGTCCAGGTAAGTTTTTATTTCCTTTCAAATGGAGGTGATGGGATCTGTACGGTGTGGTAGGTAGGTGTTTGTGTCAGACAGTTGCCTCAGAGCCTCAGCCTCTGCTGTCAATCACTACTTTGGTTGAGCCCTTATCGGCAGGGAGGATGATAATGCTATGGTTTCTGGAAAGTTCCCTCATTGCTCGAGTTTCCATGTTGTTGAGATTTCTGAAGTGTGGAATGGACTTTAGGAAAGAGGCTGAAGACAGAGTGGAGGTGAGGAACTCTTGGAACAAAATCAGCAGATGGTTTTGTGGGAGTTGGGGTGGATCCAGTGGAGATGAAGGTTTAAATTGTTGTAATCTGTACTCAATTTCATTCTGCTGGATGTTGTTTGCTCCCGTGGTGGCAAAATGATATTGCCAACACAAGGAATGGCAGAATGCTAATGAATCCTGGACCAAAGCAGCATGATCAAACTTGGGGTTTGGAGAGAAGGAGAGTCCCTTGGATAAAACTGATATCTGGGGTTCTGACAGTGGAGTGGAGGAAAGATTAGTCACTGACTGTTGGGGTTTAACTGAGGGAGGTGGAGGGGCTTTTGGGACAGCTGGTAGAGGGTCTGGATGGGGAAGATTGAGGAGGTGAGCTAAACAAGGAGTTCTAGCAATTAGGTGTGCAGTGGGTGTCTGGTGTCTGGGAGTGGGGTGTTGATATGGGAGGTACAAGCCTAGTGCTAAATAGCTCTTGATAAGCACTGATAGCTTGCACAGGTGTTTTTGTGCATGTTGGGCTTGCAACTGTCTGCAGTGTGACAGGATTTGTTTAATACAATGAATGAGGGAATGAAAGGCATAGGATTTTGTGGAGGGAGACAAGGTGCATAAAATGTTGATAAAACATGTGAACATACTGTTGGAGAACCAGGTGGATGAGGGTAAGGGATTGTGTGAAACGGAAAGTGTGAAGGGATGGGTGCATTTGTGGGTTTCAACCTAAAACTTGGAGTTTTATGGTTAAACCATTGGGTGGAAAATTTAAAGAGAGGCAAAACTGAGGAAACAGCATGTAGGAGTTTAGTCTGGCCAGATGAGAGGCATGGAAATGGTAGCGGGACAGATAGTTAGCTGCAAGCAACATGTTGGGAGAAACCGGTGAGGATTATGAAGCTACTCAGTTGGGTAAAATGGCAATTAATGAGGGAAGGGGGAAAAGTAATAAAAAATAAAATAAAATGAACAATAATAATAATTAACGAAAAACACTTTATTTCCCATAAAAGTCGGGTGCACGCAAGATAAACTGGAAAATATTCAAGTAAAGATCACAAAGCTGAAAATCTCAAAACATAAGTGAAGAAGGGTGAGGTGTTATAAAGCACCAATATTTATAGTTTAATTTCGAAAGAAAATAGAAGGGTAAAAAACAAGGAATATTTCGGTAAATGAAAGATTAGGCTGTAATCAGAGTGTGATTTGGTTGCCAAAATAGTAGATTGTCAGTCACAAGAAAGCAATTGAAGCGAGGGGCAGAAATATGTGGATGAAAAACCAGCAGAAAGAAATTAATAACTGATAATTTAAGTAGTCACAGACAAGAAGTATTGCGAGGTAAATATTTGTATGGTAATTATTAAATATTATGAAATCAGCTTAGAAACAGGGACTTGCGTACAGATAAACATGGGACATGTGGTGGTTGTTGTGACCTGGCGCCGCGAGTAAACAACCGAATGGCGGGAATATCGGAAAAAATAAAGCATTATAAAAACAATTGGTTGAACATATAAAACACTGGACACGACGAGAGAAATGGTGCAAAGAAAAAGTAATAGAACACGTGATAGGAACATGCAGGACGAACACACAAGATGACCGCTGGGCAGCAGTAATTAAACTAATGAAAAAGGAAACTGCTTTAGGCAATATAAATTGCAAGGTAGGGGAAAATGACTCATCACTCGACAAAATTGAAGGCAGCGATGGGAGAGGAACATATATCACATACTTGGCCCACATGATCCTGTCCAAAAACTTCATCACCTTTAGTTCCACCAGACACCTTTAATTCCACTGTATTCCACCAGATACATGGCACTGCCATGGGCACCCGCATGGCCCCCTCTTATGCCATCCTGTTCCTTGGATATCTGGAGGAACATTTACTCAACTACACCCCTTTCAAACCCACTGTGTGGTTCAGATACATAGATGAGATATTTATGATCTGGACCCACAGTGAAAATCAACTCCTAGAATTCCTCCATTCCCTTAACAATAGCCATTCCATTAATTTCACCTGGACCTACTCCCTTTCACACATCATGTCCCTCGATGTTGACATCTCACTCAGGCAGGGTGCTCTTCACACCTCTGTTCACATCAAACCAACTAAACAATAGCAATATCTACATCTTGACAGTTGCCACCCATTCCATACCAAACGTTCCCTCCCCTACAGCCTTGCTATCCATGGCAAACGTATTTGTTCTGATTCTGAATCCCTCTCCCAGTATTCCCAAAACCTATCCCAAGCCTTTATTACCCGCTCCTACCCAGCAGATCTTGTACATAGACAAATCCCGCATGCAATCACCCACCATCCACCGAACCACTCCTGCCCAGCTCCTCTAGAATCCTACCACAGCCCTGTCTTTGTCACCCAGTTCTCGCCTGGTCTCGAATCCATCAATTGAATCCTACAACAGGGGCATGACTTCCTTCATTCCCTTCCAGAAATTCGCACTCTCTTGCCAAAAATTCTGCCAACTGTCCCCCGTACTTGCTTCAGCATACCACCTACCCTAAAAAACATCTTGGTTCACAAATATCCTCCATCTGACTCTCCAAAAACCCCTTATGGATCTTTTCCCTGTAATAGACCTCGCTGCAAAATCTGCAACATGCATCCTCCCACTACTACATATTCCAACCCTGTCACAGCGGAAACCTTTTCTATCACTGGACATGCCACATGCTCCACAACGCACATCATATACCAGCTAACGTGTCGCCATTGCACGAGTTCTTATATAGGCTTGACTACACATCAACAATTGACCATAATGAATGGCCACGACAAACAGTTTATATCTTCCCATACCAGAACATGCTAACTACCACAACTCCAAGAACCTCAATGACTGTTTCACCGTGAGAGCAATCAGAGTTTTCCCCGAAACTACTGCCGCCTCAGAACTTCACAGATGGGAACTTGCTTACCAAAATATCCTAGATACCAGACACTCACCCGGCCTGAACCACTGATAAAATTCCTATCCTTGACGAATAATTCATTATTAGTAGTAGCATTATTGTCACTTAACTAATTATCTTATTATATTTTTTCAAAATGTATCTGTCCATATTTATTTATTTATTTAATCCCCCCCTTTTCTGGTAGATTATTATTTTTACCACCATCTGCGATTTACATATTTATATACAAAATCTCAGTCCCACCGCCATATTGATAATCCACCCAGTCATGTAGCAACCTTCGGCATGTGCACATCTCCCGAGCCTCATGACTCATTTTCTCCAACATGAATAAGGTTTTATAACCAAAATATTGTGTATAATTGTGTGTTCATGAGATATGTTCTTCTCTTATCACTGCCTTCAACTTTGGTGAGTGATGAGTAATTTTCCCTTTCCTTGCAATTTATTTGTGTTAGGTTTCATTTTGTTCTGGCTTGTGGTATGCACTGTCTTTTCATCTTGTGTGAGATGAAATTTTTCTTCAGTTTTGAACATCTTAAATCTGGCTCATTTGCAATGTAAAATTGACACAGATTTCAGCAGCACAACTATACTTTTAGGCTGAATATATACGTTGCTTTGCTCAATATTTAACATATATTTGTAGCATTGATTTTTTTTACCCGGTTATATCCTTTGAATGTTAATTCCCCCCATGTGTCTAATTTTGCCCTTTATGAATTTTTGTTTAAAATTCTTTCAGCAATTTTGGCAAATTAATCATAACTTTTCTTGATAATTTATTCAATTTCCTGACTCCCTTACCTACAAATTAAAAATTTATCACTCCTTAATGTATTAAATTCCAGCTTATTCTCATGGCTATCTTTTCCCTTCCAAACTACTACTAATTTTCCAAACAAAATCTTTCCAAGCCTCATTATGTAAGACCCAAGGCTGACACCGTGGTTATAGTATCGCCTTGGTGACTTAACTAACAGATCACGTGAATGGAAAGTTCTGTGCAATTTTCATAAAATAATTTAAATTTTGACCATGTAGCCTATCAGAAACTCAACTTAAATGCTTGAAGGTCGCCACTAGATCTGTTTCTAAATCTAGAAAAGATTCTGAGATAACTACTAAATCACAAAAGTTCACTTTCAGAAAAATTTAAAGTTTTATTTTCAAAGTCACATTTACTAAAATGCATTTCACAGTTGAGTAGGCAAATCAAAAACTCTTTTCCAAAAGATTGCAGATTGTGGAGAGAAATTTTACTGAACCAACCCCTTTTCAGAATCTCAAAGTTCTAACTCAACATCATACTCGCAGGATATCACCAAAGTACCAAGATGGCAGACTCACTGGCACCAACATTCAACCAGCTACTTCACGCTCCGACGCAAACTGATGCAAGCTCACTCACATAATGCTCCCAGGATACCGACAAAGACAAGATGAAATCAAACGAAAAGACCCCGTCACATGTAAGCACAAGTTTATATAGCAAGTGGCCAAACCAATGATGTCACAGTCGTATCACAACTTTTTGCTTCAGTGTAGCTAAAAGTGTGTGTAATTTATTTGATGATCCAGATTATTAAAAATGTTTAAACTTTTACAATGTCTAGACTTATCTACTAGAAGTCCAACGGCAGTTTAGTGGGAAATATAGAGTGATTAGTTTTAAAGTTTTATTTAATTTCCATGTGGTGATACAAATCTCTGAGGTAGGGGATTAACCCAGATGTTTGAATTTTTACAGCGACAATCTATCTTCAAAAACTTGATTACCAGACAAATGCTAAAACTTTTTACTAAAACCACTAAATGTTCGTAATCATCTTAATTAGGGCTATCTACTGATATAAGTTTCAAATTAATATTCCTTTTAATTAAAAAGTTCATTATTTTCTCTTAATTAAAATTGCTAGTTAAACTTTGCCAAAATATCGGAGATAATGCTGACTATAGCTGGTGATAAAAGTTCAGCTATCGCTTTACTCGATTTAAAGTTATTACAAATCTTAGATTTTTACCTTTATGATCGTGTGTTTCAAAACATGAACAAACCAGAATATCTCCAAAAATAAACATTTCCTGATATGATAAATACACTTTAAAATGATTTTTATGGCGAATTGTAACTGTAGGAACGATTACAGAGAAATTACTTAAAGTTGAAAACTACTCTTCTCGAAATTTCGAAGTCAGGCCTAAACAAAACTAGAATTTGCCAAAATTCTAAGGTTCTTACAATTACTAACATATGCCTTGTACATTCCAAGCACTCTCTCCATACTCCTTCTATCTTCCAGTGAATCCCAGTTATTTTATCATATCAGTTACTGAATGAATACTGTGCTAATTTTCACAAACAAATCACGCTTCCCTCCTATGTGTGCCATTTTACTCCTCTATTTGATGCTGAAGGGTTTAAATGAAAAATATTATTGATGCAGGGGAATTAAGGCCAGATTGAATATGGAAATTTTTATGACTATGTTAGCAAACTGAAATGCTGAGGATTTGAAAAGGCATAGATTTTAAATACCTGGTTTAATGAGACCTTTAGAAACAATGATTCCGGAATGGAGTACGTAGCACATAGAACTTGGTTTACCTTTAAAATTAGAAATGAACAGACAAAACTTTGAAATTCATCCTGAGGATATCATGAAACCCTAAGAAATTTGTAAAAACATAAAGGAGATGGGGTAGATAACACTAATAACCATGTCTTAGCAATGTGATATTGTACCCTATCTCCAAATATTATTTAAATTGTGTCTGGATAGTTGCTACTTAGGGAGCATCCATTCAGTATATGGGGGTGGGGGGAGGGGAGGCATGGGTTGGGCAGAAAGCTATTCTGGGCTACATGGGGGGGGGGGGGTTAATGCGCAAAGCCACATAGCTTGTATTCATATTATTTGTCACAGTCAAAATGAGGTACAGAACCCACAACAACATGTGAATATTTATTTCCGTCATTTAATTATCTCTGCATGTAATTTACGATAGTCTGAAAAGAGAAAACAGTACAAAAGGTCTTCCAGAGTCAATAGGGAATAAAACTATGTGCAGTGCATGGGGAAGGGGGGTGGAGGTTACGTGGTTCGAGGGGAAAGAGGGGAGGGTTTACAGGAGTTCAAATGGGAGCTATTTATTTTATGGACACTCCCTTACCAGAGGACAGCAAAAGTGTGATAGTGGTACAGCTACATAAAGGAAGGGTGACAAACTGAGTCCAAAATTATGTGCCAATCAGGCTGATATCAGTGTTAGGAAAATTAATGGAGAGATTCATATGCAATCACATCAGAATTAAAAAAAGAGGATTGTAAGTTGTGTTCATGTTAGCAACATGACTTTAGGCAATGATATTCATGCCAATTTCAGTTAGTAGGATATATGTAAGATATTTCAGATGAAATGGACAAGGGCAGGCAAATTGATAGTGTAGCACTGGATATATTAAAGGCTTTTGACACAGTTAACCATACAATGGTGGTAAATAAGGTAAAAATCATTGGAGCAGATGATGTTCTGGAACGAAGAATTCTTAAAAGGTAGAAAACAAAGAATAGGGTATGAAATGCAGTTTCAAAAGAAGTGGAAATGAAAATGAGAGTGCCACAGCCTAGTGTATTGGGACCACTGCTATTCATCATTCTAATGAATGATTGTTTTGATGGTTTACTATCAGAAGTAAGGTTGTTTGCAAATGAGATTATGCTATTTTTTGTTTTGTTTTTTGTTTTTTTGTTTGCTGTCATCAGTCTTTCAACTGGTTTGATGAAATCCTCCATCCCGTTCTATATTGTGCCAACTGCTTCATCTCTACATACTCCTTACAATCCACATCCTCAATTATCTGCTTCCTCAATTATCTGCTTCCTCTACAGTTCTTACCTTCGACTGTTCTCTCCACCAGCAAATTAACAAATCCAACATGTCTGAAAATATGACCTACCAACCTGTCTCTTCTTTCTTTTAGCTTCTTCCACAAACTTCTTTCCTCACCCATCATTTCCAAAACTCATTCATTTCTTACTTTGTCTGTCCACTTAATTTTCAGCATTCTTCTGTAGCACCACATTTCAAAAGCTTCAAGTTTCTTTCTTTAAGGTATTCCTAAAGTCCATGTTTCGCTACCATAAAGTGCTGTGCTCCATACATAGAGTTTTAAAAATTTCTTATTAATTCCTAGATCAATATTTGAAACTAAAAGCTTTCTCTTTTCCATGAAGGCTCTTTTTGCTAGTGCTATTCTGCTTTTAACATCATTCCTGCTTCAGCCATCAGTTGTAATTTAGCTTCCTAAGTGTATCAGATTCTATTTTTATATTCAATCTACTGTGATTGGTATCATTTCTGCTACATTTCATCACTTTGGTCTTGCTTTGATTTATATTCAGTCCAAAATCTTCCTTCAGTATTTTGTTCATGCCATTCAGTAACTTCTCAATATCCTCAGCCCTTTCTGCTAACAAGACAATGTCATCAGCAAATCGTAGCATACTGATTTTTTTTCTCCCTGAACACTTATGACACATGGAAATTTTTCTTTGACTTCCTTTATTGCTTCTTCTACATACAAGTTGAATATTAACGGGGATAGACTACAACCTCATCTCACCCTTTTTAACTGATGCATGTCTCTCATGGTTCTCTACTTTTATTACAGTCACTTGATTCTTATATAGTTTATAAAGTATTCTTCTATCTCGATATTTTAGACCTGACTTCCTTAAAATTTTAAACATCTTGTCGCACCTAACATTATCAAAAGCTTTTTCTAAATCAACAAATGCCGTAAAAGTATCTTTGTTTATCTTGATCCGCCCTTCAAGTATTAATCTTAAAGCTAGAATTGCTTCCCTTGTACTGTGATTTTTCCTAAACCCAAACTGATCTTCACCTACTATCTCTTCTACTACCATTTCTATTCTTCTGTATATTTTTCTGGTCAGTAATTTTGAGGCATGTTATGTTAGACTAATAGTGCAGTAATTCTCACATTTGTAAGCTTGTGTTTTCTTCATAAGTGTGAAGATGATATTTTTATTAAAATCAGTTGGAATTTCTCCTGTTTGATAAATTTTTGATATCAGCTTTCTTTCAACTCCTTCTTCTCCTAGGGATTTAAGAAGTTCTGCAGGGATTTCATCAATTCCAACTGCCGTATTTGCTTGCAAGACATTCAGAGCTCAATGTGTACATCACCTTCCTGATCCATTACGCTTTTGTTCAAGTCATCCCCAACGTATAGTTTCTCAATGTATTCCTTCCATTGGTTAGCTCTATCGTATGAGCTTAAAAGAGGTTTCCCATTGGCAGCTTTAATGTTCACACTTCTTTTCTTCATTTATCCAAAATTCTTTTTGATATTTACCTACTTTACCTACGACCATTTCATTTTCTAATTCTTCACACTTTTCTTCTAGACACTTATCTTTTGCTTTTTTTTTTTTTTTTTTCTGTTTATCTGATTTCTAAGTAATCTGTGTTGCCCTCTTCATGCTTCATTCTGAGAATTTTTGTACCTTCTTCTCTGATCCATTAGCTCCAAAGTTTCTTCTGTGATCCAAGGTTTTCAGGTGGCTTGTTCCCTAAAGCCTAATTATTATTATTTTTTTTTTTTTACCTGATTTAATTATTTCAGTCTTTAAAGCATTCCATACATCCTCAGTTGAGCTCCTTTCAGAGTTACTTCTTAGACCCAAGTCTACTGTTTTGTAAATTTTTCTCTCGTGCTAGATTGTTTCAGTTTAATCACTTCCAGTCTTTCCTGCTTATAATGCTTCCTTATTCACTTGAATTTCAGCCTGCACTTTATTACTAACAAATTATGCTCAGAGTCTATGTCTGCTCCTGGGTGCACTTTACAGTCCTGAATCTCTGTTTGACCATGATATAATCTAGCTGATACCTGCCTGTATCCCCAGGACATTTCCAGTGTGTTTGCAACAACTAGCTTATGTCTTTCACAAAATTCGAACAACCTGTTTCCTCACTCATTTCTTTCTCCTAGATCAAAACTTCCTACAGTATTTCCCTCTTTTCCTTCTCCCACTATCTCATTCCAATCACCCATGATTATTAGATTTACCTCCCCCTTCAGATATTTGATTAATTCTTCAATTTTGGTATATATTTTCTCTATTTCTTTGTCATCATACTATATAATGGGACAAAAATGATAGGGGAATGTGAACAGCTGCAGGGGATCTTGACAGGATATCTAGTAGGTTTGGTACAATAAATGCAATGAAAGGTCTGCTTATTAGCTACACAGATAAAAAAACTAAAAGTTAATTGTGATTGTAAGGTGGGGAAAGAATCACTTGTTGAAGATTTGATATGTAAATATTTTGGCATAACATTTAATAATGAGCTCATCTGGGTAGGATAGATTGGACATTGTAAGGCCCAAAGTTTGGTGGGGGTTTCACTAAACAGTTAAGTCTCAACTCCAACCGTGTGATGTTCCCTTTGGGCAAATAGTTTGTACTTTGCTCGAACTCTGTTGCCCTCTAAATTGAATTAACCCCAACTTAGGAAAGGTAAGTCATCATTAAAAGTCATTGTTGCTATTGAAACTGATAAACACTATAATCTTCCAAAATTACAAACTCACAAAATTATGGCATCAGAAATCTTCTCCAAAGAACTTTAACTGCAGGAACAATTAACAGATTCAATACAGACCAACCTCACTACCCCTAACTGAATTTACAGTCACATGAAGGTATTCCAATTTTGCCACACTTTAACTAACAGTTCAATATGTTTGCCCAAAAATAGTTGCTCATCATCATCCACTGAGCATTGCACCCGGATTGTGCTACTGAGAAGCCTGGTCATGCTCCAACTGATTTTCAAAGACTGGGCGGATGTGAGCCTAGGGCTGCTATTTATAGAAGACGTGTGGTAACACTTCATTTCCTCGTTCACATGAAAGAAGTCCTTACCCAGCAAGGAAAAATGTAGTCTTCTGACATCCCTCAGTGTATTCCTATCTGTCTGAAATTTTGGCATTAGTTAGACAGGTTTATAAATGTTAAAATCAATTGAAATGAATATTTTTGTAACTTGAATGATTATGCCGTAAAAAATTATTTTCTTAACTTCCAAAAAATGTTTTATAACTTCCTCAGTTTTAAGGCTACGAAGCTGAAATAACTTTTATCTGCTTATAATTTTCAATTCTTTCGTTTGGTACTAAGATCACCTTGTTTACTGTGTTATAACAGGTTGAACCAAAATTCTTTCACAAGTTTTTATTTCAAAATTGTATATGTCTAACCTGACAGCTCTGAAACATACTTTAAACAATTCTACATGGTTTTATCTACAACATGTGAGTATTGAAATTGCTACCTGATTTCCTCAATTTATTATTAATTTTTAAAGTAGATACCATCTCAGGATGATGAAACAGAAAATACCGGCTAGGTGCAACAGTTTCTTAAGACCTTAAATATCTCTACTTTGTCCAGTCCTGACCAAAATACTACATGGATCTTAACGATACTTACTGTAAACTATTTTTATTGGAATGTACTTTCTTTTGAATATACTCCTCTACTGAATTGGCCTTACATCGTTCTAAACGGGCTATTTTTGTATTTCCACAAGTGGTGAAAGTTTTTACAAATTGCTCTAAAATCAATGTTTAAACTGCAGCAAACTTTTTCAAATTTTAATATACTGTGTAAGACAAGAGCGTGCTCCTTTCAGGCCATAAACTAACTTTCTATCATCCATGCTTTCTATAATTTTAATTGTGTAATTGCATCTTAACTTTTTATGCCGGCTTCCAACTTTTAATGTCTTATAACTCTTTAGAGGAATTTTCTAGCTACAAGGATCCTATTCTCATTTTATTAGTTATAGTTCCTAATAACTGTGGAAATGAGGTCAATGTTTTCTTTTGCAAAATTTTCTAAATCCAAATACCACATATGTTAATGCTACATTCTGTCTTTCTATAACTGTTTACTTTGAAATATGACTTGAATTATCTAAGCCGAAGACTTTAAACTTTATCTGTAATGCTATTTAAAGGAACTCACTGCTATGTGAACAAGTTTTGTTATGCAGTTACAGAATTTTAGGTTACCTTACAATAGGTAAAATTAAAAGGTTTTAAAATCCTTTATTTGTTGAAGAGAGTGATGAGGGAATCTACCAGAGAAGTAAAGTAATTGGATTATAAAACTTTGGTAAGACTATTGATTGAATATGGTGGTGTAATATGGGATGCACATTTTGGGTATCAAATGCAGGAGTTGGAAGGGGCTAGATTTGTCTCTGGAAATTACCTGGTGATGAATTGTTTAAAAATATTGATTTAATAATTAGGAGTAGCAAGATGTGACATTACACTTGCCTTGAAACATTATTAAAATTGAGTCTGTATACTTGCTGCTTACCAGACTAAATTGCAATAGTAATACCAGTCCATAAAGCAGGCATGACATGTAGAGTAGGAAGTTACAGGCCAATCAGTTTGTATTAATAGCATGTAAATTAATGGAGAGATTGATATGCAGGTACATCGTAAATATATGTGAGGAACTTAAGTGGTTTTTAAGCTGACAACATGGCTTTAAGCAAGGATATTCATTCAAATCTCAGCTTGCATGTTACATGCAATATATTACGAATGAAATAGATAGGTTAGGCCACTGGATCTTTCAAAGGCTTTTGACAGAGTGAGCTATCAAATGGTGGCAACTAAGGTAAAAACCATTGGAGTGGATTAATCTCATGGGTGGAATTCTTGAAAGGTAGAAAGGAAAAAGTAATGGTAGGAAATACAGTATCAAAAGAAGTGGAAGTGAAAATGGGAGTGCCACAGGGTAGTGTACTACTATTAATTATTCTAATAAATGATTGTATTAATGGTTTACCGTCTGAAATTAGTTTGTTTGCAGATGGTATAATGCTACATAATAAGATCAAAATGGTAGAATACTGTAAGCAGTTGTATGGTGATGTGTGCAAAATATCTAGCTGGTTAGGTCAACACTGGATGAAGATAAATGCAAAAAATAATAAGCTTGTTAGGTACACAGGAACAGGAAAAACATTATGAGTATGGAAAGGATCTACTGGTGGTATTTCTAGATATTGAGAAAGCAAATGATTGTGTACACAGGAGTAAGGTATGGAAGGCCTTGGAGAACAGAGGAGTTCCCAAAGAAACCATCAGGAGAGTGACAGAACTGTACCAAGGAAGTGTGAGCTATGTGGAAATAGGAAAATGAAGAACAGATTGGTTGTAACAAAGAAATGGACTAAAACAAGGAAGTGCCCTATCACCACTACTCTTTATTGTAATCATGGATGATATAATGGCGAAGGTGCAGTGAAGATGGGAGAGGAAAACATGAAGGTGATGGCTTTTGCGCATGATGAAGAGGAATTTCAGTGGCAGTTGGATGTATGGACAGATTGTATCAAGGAATATGCCCTGAAATTTAATGTAAAGAAATGTGAATACATGGTAACAACCAGAAAGAAGAATAGGATAACCCAGGGAATTGTGATGGCAGGTGAACAACTAAAGAAGGTAAAGCAAGTTCAAGTACTTGGGGGCTGTATTAGAGCAATGTGGAGGAAATGATGATGAGATAAGTGAATGAGGAACACAAGCAGAGGTGTTTTTAAGGAGCATTAGAAGCCTGATAGGGAATAAAGACGTGTCACAAAGAAGCAAGATAGTAATTTATCACACATACTATGTGTCTGTCTTAACATATGCTGTTGAAACATGGGCAGTGAAGAAGTGGGACATCAGTAGAGTACAAGTAAGTAAAATGAAGTTTTTAAGAGGTAGGATGGGAGTTACTAAATTGGACAAAATAAGGAATGAAGTGATTAGATGCACCATAAAAGAAGAACCCCTACAGGAAGTGGTAGAGAGGACCAGACTGAGATGGTATGGACATGTAAAGAGTATGGAGGTTCAGAGAATCTCAAGAAAAATCCACAAAATTAAGATGCATGGTAAACAACCCAGAGGAAGACCAAGAGGGGATGGCTGAAAGGAGTGTGTATGGAAGAGAGGAGAGGATTGGAACAAGGTGGTTACAGAGAGGTGGTGGGAAGAAAGAAGGAAATGGAGAGGCTTGTGCATGAAGCAGATCCAGCCAGTGACTGGAAACTGTTGAGGAGAATGATGATGATGAGATACACAGAAAGGTGGGAAAAGAATTGCTTGTTAAAGACTTGAACTGTAAATATTTTGCATAAACCTGGTAACAAACTCAACTGTTCAGAATACTTTTGAGAGGTAGTAGGAAAAGATTTCAAAATATTTCTCTTGTTGGGAAGAATTATTGAGGGATGTACCAGAGCAGTAGGAGAATTGGATTGCAAAACTTTGGTCAGACTATTGCTTGAATATGGTGCTGTATTATGGTACCCATATTCTGGTAGTAAATACAGAAATTGAAGGGAGAGCAAAGAAGGGCTGCTAGATTTGTCTCTGAAAATCACCATAGAATACAATCAGTAACTCATGTTATAAATGAGCTAAAATGGGATTCATTAGAGAACAGGAGGAGGAATGTGCAAGGTATATATTGGTGAGGAGTTGTGGGAAGATACTGGTATAAGACTAAGGAGTAGTGCTTGGAAGGAAACAGGCGACCCTGGTCACAAGTTGGTACTTGATTTCACGCAGAAGGTTTTGGGAAGATTTTCTTTTATAGGTAAGGTTATCAGGGATTGGAATAAGTTACCAAGAGAAATGATGAATAAATTTCAAAATACGCTGAAAGAATTTAAAGTTTGTAGAGGGCAAAAGTAGGAGGGTACTGGATAGGGAAAAATTTGGTGTGTAGAGAAACTGCTACCAGAGCATGCACTTCATCACAATAAATTAAATTGAAAATGTGGATCTGAAACTTCACCATCATATTCAAGCAATGAAATGACCAAATTTTTGTAATTCAATTCCCTCACTTCTCTGGTATATCCTCTCATTACCCTCTCTATTAAATGAAGCATTTTTAGATCTTTCTATACCACCAACACTATGTGTCCTCCACAGTTGTGTTCGTCCCTTGTCTGTTTAATCCAAACTATTTTTCATGTAGACTAATTATTGAGGTACATTTGAATCCTGAAGTAGTTAAAGTATTTTTTGTTTTTACCTTACATATATATCAAAACATTTAGGTGATATAAACTTTCTGGGCAGTCAGTAATAACGTAAGACTTTTTGGAATAATGAGGAAAAAATCATCATCTTGAAACCTTATTTTACTCTCAATCTGAGCAAATATCTACCTACAAATTTCTGTATGATTTTTTTTTTTTTTTTTTATCTTTATTTTCTAGGCGTACCATTCTTCACTTTTGTTACTCTTAGTAAGAAATCTGATACTATGTTTATGGCTCTTAATCAAGTACTATTTTATTGGACTTCTTCACTGGACTATGTGTGAGAGGAATGATGATCTTAGTTCATTTGACCAAAACAATAATTATAATAAATATTATTTAGTTCCTAAAATGGTTTCATTTGAGCTTTATAGACCCAGAAAATTGTTACTGTATACCAATCAAAAGAGCAAGCAGTTTCTTTAACACTGTGGAAAACCTTATCAAATTTGATTATGTGACTTTAGAAAGTAAACTTTTTTGTTGCAGGTGTCTTGTGGAAAATGTGGAAATGGTTTAGGCCACGAGTTCCAAAAGGATAGAGAGGATGGTGGTTCACGCTTCTGAATATTTAGTCACTCCTTGAAGTTTGTTCCACTTGTTGGTAAGGATTATTGAATGTTATGATCTAAGTTTTATTGAGTATACTAATTACAGTGCTTAGCAGACTAATTTTTAGAAAACTGTTAAATTTTGGAACTGCTTAAAATTAAAAAAATAAGTACAAAATTATATAAAAAAATATTTGTATATTTATAACAACCCAAGTGATAAGTATCAATAGATTATACTTTCAAGCAGTTAAAGCTTCTCAAATTCCAGCCCCTTCCCCCTAACATTGCAATTATCAGCCCTCGTAACTGGTTCATCTCTCGCTCAGTCATGTGGCAGAGATTGATGTGTACACATCTTTCATCATGCTATATGTGTCATGTTAAACATGACTTGTATTGTAGTGTGAGTATGTGTTTTCATCTTCGTCATGGCCATACTGCCTTCATCTGTAATAAGAAATGGATTATCTTCCCTATCTTACCTTGTTTTCAACAACAAAAATGGTATTTTTTTACTGTTATGATCAGAACAGAAGTGGTGGGTTAGTAATAAAAACAGTATCAGTGCAAATTAATCAGAAGTTATAAGATCCTACTACACCCCACACCAACTTCAGCTGACCAACTAACTTGAAAAATATTCTAATGCATAAATGTCAATCCTATAACACTCTTAAACCATCCTACAGTACACTACATTATAATAGGCCTCTTTGCAAGACATACAGTACACATCCACCCATCACAACCTATCATAACACTACTTCTGGTGAAACCTACTGTAAGGCGTAAAGCTGCTGCTGGGGGCTAAGCAAAACTCCGCCTTAACTTTGAACAATAACGTTCGTGGCTGTAAGCCTTCTGAAACCTATAGGATATTTAAATAATCTGGTCACCACATGATTGATATACCCTCAAACATGAAACAGGAAACAGAAAAGAGTTCACTGTACACTGATTCAAAGTCATACAAGATATAATTCTTTCAAAAGATCTCTCACAGTGTTGGTACCAGATTTATGAATAAAGCAATCTGACAACAGTTCCACAAAGATTGTAGGTAAAGCACATTCACACAAGAAGAGACAAACTTTCATCAAGCCCCATTTAGCTGAAAGTACGATCACGGCATATTGAGATAAAACATGCCGATCAACTCGCTCTACATTACGATGCGATGTTGACTCTTTGAAAACTACGTAAGGACTGAACTAAATTGTGATACAGTGTTTACTATTTGAAAACTGTCAGTAGACTGAGCACTAACCCAGATGTCTGCCTTCTACTTATTGGATCGGTTGACCTTGTGATTTCAGCAAAAATCTTTGAAAATTTATATCTCAAAAAGTATTTAATAGTTTGAATTGTAATTACTACCTGAGCTTCTTGATATGTTATTCTGTCTGTTTTGATGGGATTTAACCTTCAAAAGAAGTTCTATCAAATTAATTTTAAGTCCTCTATACGTCATCAGTCTTTACGTCTGCAAGCCTTGGCGCATTTTCCTAACAATCACGACAATCCACTTACCAAAATCTTGTTTATCTTACATATACTTAAACTTATTGCAGAAACCAATATATATTTTAGCCCTCTTAATTTCCTCTATCTTCTGATATAAATTTCTTATTTTTATCTCTTTTAGTTAAAATTTCAATTTTTTTCTCTTAATTAAAAATGGTACTTAAACTTTGCCTAATTACTTGATTTTACATTCAAAATACTCTAGAAGGTGATGACTATAGCTGGTGATAAGAGATCAGCTGTAACTTTTCGCGATTCCAAGGTTTTAGTCCTCACTGAGCATGTGGCTTAAAAATTTAAACAAATCAAATTATCTCTTTAACAAATTCTATCTGTTTTGACGGGGTTTAGCCTTCAAAAGGGATTCAATCAAATTAATTTTAAGTCCTCTTTACGTCTGCAAGCCTTGGCGCATTTTCCAAACAAGCAAGACAATCCACTTCAAAAATCTTGTTTATCTTACAGATACATAAACTTATTGCAGAAACCAATATATATTTTAGCCCTCTTAATTTCCTCTATCTTCTGATATAAATTTCTTATTTTTATCTCTTTGAGTTAAAATTTCAATTTTTTTCTCTTAATTAAAAGTGGTACTACCATGCTCATATTAATCCGAACGACCTGAATTGCACATCGCTACATTTCCTCCTGGGACTTATTCAACCCATTATACATATCTACGAAGACAGTACTATACCCTGGAGGTGGTACAGTCTCACGACTATTAAAATTGAGCCACATCCACCTCCCATAAAACGAAATACATTTCCGCTTTTTTGTTTCATAAACCGAAATAGTGATTACATTTTGGCAATAAAAGAGTTGTAGGAACATCGAATACGTTTCATTTACTGTTTAAAGACATTTTACAGTTATTAAGTGTTCACACATAACACGAAAGTTACCAATCTCAAACAAAATGTGGTTTTTAGCAAGTACTGGATAACAACAAAATGCAGATTTTATACCCATTTACAACCGTCTTAAAATGACTCGAAATTTACGTTAATATTCAACGTTTGCTGTGTATTATAATTTTTGGAAACAGTACAGACTTATCTAAGAGTTCAGTCAAATATATAACACGTAACAAGATTTCAGATTTAATAATTTTGGCAGTGGTCTTGTAAGTATGCTTGCCTGTAAAAGCAATTCTTTTAATTCTGTCGTTTCTTGAACATACTTAGCGTGGAACAATAGAAAAGAATCATAACATTAATGTTCTGGCTGATGTGAGACACTGTCAATGCAGCATACGTGAGTAGGATTTGAAAGACACTTTTCTATTAAATTTAACTTCACCATAAAGATTTCTGCCACTCAACATTCCACATTTTTTCTAGTGCTCAGAACAAAGTCGGGCGATTGATCATTGATGTGATACGTAATGATAACTGTTTAAAAATAGTCAAGGAACAAAATCAAACTAATGTGTCTATTGTGCAAAAAAGTTTTTTTTTAGCTAATGTCCTTATTGTGCGACAACGATAATTTCTAGCTTGTGGTATTGGGAAGCAAATGAGAAATGAAATGAAAAGTGGCTGTTCTTACGAAAAAAATTCTCATCAAAGAAGAACATTAAATTCAAAGCTTCTGTATTTAAAAACATTCTGCTCCGACTAGTGATAGCTAATGATATAATTGATGCATAACCCCAACTGGGTATTATTCGTGGCATGGAGTACCTTCCCTGTCCTATCGCGTTGACCGCTATCTCCGGGAGTCCGTAAAAGATTCGGTTTGCGGTAGGGGGCAAAATCGTTAACCGTAGGACAAAAAGAATATACGTTATTAAAGAAGTGCAAAAATTTTAAAAGTTAATTCTGACGCATATCACCATTGATGAAAAGTTTCTTTAATTTTATTTCCTAAATTTAAAATTCCAAGAAATAAACAGTAAATTCCAGGAATGAGGAAAGATAATGCCTGCCTCGTTATTAGTTTCTCTTACATTAGCTTCCGTCTCTGGTAAGTCTGACGCTATGGTGCTGTTATTGGCTCAGGTTCGGGGATGCTGATCCCAGAAGCTATGAGGTGCGATGTCTTGCGGTTCCATTGTTTGAGTCAGCCGAGGGCAAAAGTATTTAAGTGATGTCTTATGTTTTTCTTGGGTTACCCGTACACTGGGACAGTGAAAACATATTTTACACCTAATGGGAAGTTGAAATTACAATTTCTGCCTGTATCTATTGTGAATTCGAAATTCGTTGTTATTCTTCAATAAAGTCACTATTATTTCAAAGGCACGGAAGAGGTTACTATTCTAAAAACGTAAACGAATTCGGCAACGATATTTGAGAAATGGCAATTCCTCATTCCGTTGAGTAATTTCGAGACTTTTTTTTATTAAAACAGAATTTTCGATAGCCAGATCGTGAGTGTGAATTGACTACTGTCTAGTGCCACTGATGAAATTTACCCTTCACCCAATTCGTTCAGCTATTAATTAATGTAAAATTCTGGGAAATAAACAATAACTTTCAGGAACGAGGAAAGATAATGCCAAGCTGTTTATGCGTTATAGCTACCTCATCTTCCGTCTCTGGTAAGCCTGACGCGATGGGGTGGTAAGTGGCTCATATTCGCGGATGCAGATCCCGGAAGCTAGTGCGTTGTCTCGTGGTTCCATGGTTCGAGTCACGCCGCGGGAAAAAGTGGTTAAACGATGTGTTATGTTTTTCTTGTGATACCCGTATACTGAGACAGTAAAAACGTATTATACACCTATTGAGACGTTAAAATTACAGATTTATGCCAGAATCTATTGGGCAATCAAAATTCATTGTTACTTTTCTGTCATTGTTATTGCAAAAGCCTGGAAGTAATTTTTTTTTTTTTTTTTTTTTTTTTTTTTTTTGGTAACGTAAACGAATTTGTTTACGGTTGTTGAGAAGTGGCATTCCCCATTCCTTTGACTATTTTCGGATTTTTTTTTTATTTAAACTGAAACTTTTTTGGTTGGATCGTAAATGTGACTTGACTACTGTCTCATGCTGCTGAAGAACTTTGCCTATTTGTTTGATGAACAGTAACACAATCAAGATTTAATTTAAAACGGCTGGTATCTGTATGTATTGACATATTAACTCATTGTATGCTGAATTGACGCTAAAGTAAATACAATCATCTTGTGGATACTAAATTTTGTAACAATCTAGTCTTAAAGTATCGAATATCGCAATATCGATCATCCCCGCCATTTCTACCACACTTTCTAGCTGCATTTCACCCCAAATTGTTCGCGATCATTCATTTCGCCAAAGTGTAAAGTAAAAGGTTTGTTTCCTCATAGTTGTGGAAAAATGATAGCCAGTATATAGACGTCATAACATCCACGAGGACTATGAGAAAGAAGAATGGTTTTATAAATATCCTACGTTTCATTTATTCTAAACAAAAATCTATCAGTTTCTAAATTTTTGAAAATTTTTGTCTCAAGATAAATATCATAACAGAAAGAAATAGTGACTCTTATTTTTCATAATGTTTTGTTAATAGAAAACTTAAAAAAATATGTGTCAGCTGATAGATTACGATAGCACTATCAAGCACCACATTGTAATTCATTATAACGATTTATAGTTTGTCTCATTTACACTCGGCAAGTGATGTGTGGTAGGATCATCATGAGGAAATAGGGCTGTTTACACACAGCGTTGAATGCGCAGCCTTACTGTGAACAACTTGTTTGGAATATCCATTCCCAGGATATTCCTACTTCTTAAAGAATGCATAATCATTAATTTTCTATATATACTCGTACAGTCTTTGCATTAAATGTGGACAGCGCTGTCATGTTCTATTAGTCTTTTTGCACAATCTGGCATCAATCTCATCCCACAAAAGAGTAAGGCAATGCTGGCTCCGCCTTTTGGCAATATCATTGGGGGATATTTCATTCACAGCCATCTATATTGCAGATTATTCATTTCCGTAAGTCAATGCATGAAACAAAACTGGAACTAAGCTCCTCCACACTGACGATTCATAATGGCGGCGTAGGTCATCAACCTTCCCCTACATTTCAATAACACTTTAAATAAATTCAGATCGTAAAACCTACCGCAAAAGTTATAATTAACGGGAATGCATTAAAGCGTGGCAAAAAATAACCCCTAAGGCTCCGTTCTACTTTTTACTGCAACTGTGTAGTGTAAAACTTTAACGATCATTATTTACATACTTTTTTGGCTAATTCCTTCTGATAATATTTCACTCATAGTGTGGTCTGTGTCCAACCCAGCGATTAACCATTTTCGAGGAGGTAGAATTTATAGTACTACGAAACTACAGAAACAAGAGCTTATTTCGGAAAAGATTGAATGAAACAGTCTTCCTAGGCAGCATTGTTAACAAACTGACGAGTAGGTATCTAGCTTGAGCGGGGTTGGGGAGTGGGGGTGGGGGTGGTTAGGGGGGTCCTGTGTTTAGCGTTGTAGTTTTCTGAACCTGCGGTTCAAGGTTCATATCCACGTATTTCATATTCTTTTAAATTTTTTCCCCCTTTTATAAGTTCCGAACCGACACTATACTTATGCATATTATATATTCTTGATTCCTTCCAAACTGCCTCAGGTAATAAGATACTTGAGGAATCTCTTATAACCAAAACTATCAAATAATTTTTAACCAACATGAAAGTAAACACTTTTGCGGTGGCAGCACTGAAAGAAAGCTACTCTGGTTCCCAGCCATGCTGAAATCAGATTGTCTGTCCCATTTCCAACTGTACACGTTTATCTAAAATAATCATTTCACAGTAGAAGGAATTTCATGTTTCAGAAACAATTAATTTATCGTTGGAATTATGTCTCTAATTTTAAGCCATGTCTATCATTAATTCTGTAGGTGGTCTATAATGATCATACACCGTCGTCAAGGAAAACAAAAATATAATGTAAAAACATGAAAGGAAATCGCATAGAACCAAACATTAGTACTGTAACAAATTAAATGACCATTGTCACTCAAAAATTTAAAACCAGGTTATTATCGTAGGACTACGACTTGCTGATGACATTGTCTTGTTAGCAGAGAGGACTGAGGATATTGAGAAGTTACTTAATGGCATGAACAAAATACTGAAGGAAGATTTTGGACTGAATATAAATCAAAGCAAAACAAAAGTGATGAAATGTAGCAGAAATGATACCAACACTAGTAGATTAAATATAAAAATAGGATCAGATGCAATAGGAGAAGTAAGTGAATTCTGTTACTTGGGAAGCAAAATTACAACTGATGGCCGAAGCAGGAATGATATTAAAAGCAGAATAGCACTAACAAAAAGAGCCTTCATGAAAAAGAGAAACCTTTTAGTTTCAAATATTGATCTATGAATTAGAAAGAACTTTTTAAAACTCTTTGTGTGGAGCACAGCACTTTATGGAAGTGAAACATGGACTTTAGGAATACCTGAAATAACGAAAATTGAAGCCTTTGAAATGTGGTGCGTCAGACTCCAAGAACTAGCCGTGTTTGAGAAAATTCTAGATCCTTGGAGTGGCATTTACAAAAAAAATTCCTAACTCACCACATATTGAAAACCAGATCCAAACTAAAAAACATTAAAAATAATAGTTTCTTTGTTGGATCAAGTGAGCAATTAAACAGCAGTGATTAATCTTGCAGGTTCTCATGACCAACTCCAAATGTACTCCCGGCCTTTACTGCACTAAACTCGTGAGATTGTATTTGGTGAATAGTATTTTAAATTCCAAATACACACATTTTATCATCTTTGTGGCCTATAAACTACTAACAAAATGTTTCTCATATGGAGTGCTAAATGAATCTGTCTTCACGATTAACAACTAAAGATGCTTCTACATTAGTGGACTGAGACATCCGATGACAAGTGTATTCGCGCTTGATATTATAATTTATTTTTAAACAATTTGCTGTAAAATATAATAAGTTTTTTTTATATGTATACGCATATGATATGTATTTTGCAACAACTGAAAAGGAAATAATCAATTAAAAAATATTCAACCGCAAGTGGGATCGAACCTAGGATCAACAGCTCCACAGGCCAGCGCATTACCGCTCACCCACAACGCCTTCATAAACACACGTGCTTAGTCCATTATATAACCAAAGTGAAGATATATATAGATAAAAAATCTTGTGAATGAATAGTTACTGATAATCTGTATAAAGAATCAAACTGTTAAAAACAGAAAACAAATCAGTTAAATAAAAATATGAGACGTGAAAGAAAAATAATTTTCCATTTTAGCAATGTGTCTGTCCTTATGATATCGCCTAGCTATGAGACACAATTCGTTGTATAGGAATTTCCGGAGCACTGCCAGAAGTTACGTTGGAGGAAGTAGATGTGGCAGCGTTGCAGGAGGAAATAAGTGTGAACTTTCCTATTTTCTTCGGCTAAGAACACCTTTATAATGCAAATAATACACGTAATAATTCTTCACGAGCAGCAAATTTGGCTAAAGTTTTTTTATTGTTTTCACTAAAATTATCCAACTTACAGCTGGAAATTAAAAATACAATGGTAATCCATGTTAACTGTAAGAGGGAAATCCAAAATCTAAGGTCTCCCAAGCAAAGTTTCAATTTACTTTCTTCAATGTATACATCCTTTTAAGGGCTGAACAATTATACTATTTTCTACCTCAACACCATTCGACACACGCATTCTTGTAGACGCTGTGACGCTCTGGCCTCTCATTTGGGAGGACACAGGTTGGAATCCTAGTCCAGCCATCCAGATTTGGGGTTTCAATGGTTTCCCCAAAGCACACTATGTGAATACCGGAATGGTTCCTTAAAGGCCATTGGTGAAATCCTTGCCACTAGTCCTTTTCCGCCTCTAATAGTCGGACGGGTATTCAAACCCGCCTCCTCCCGAATGCGAGGCCAGAGCGTTAAGGCTCATCAACTACGCTCGGTCCTAAGGCACCATCGAACTTTCTTTACCGGTAGGCTGTGTTTGTTCGAATTTTTGCGGTTTAGTCTATTTTGGAGTCGTCTATCATGGGTGACGAAAAGTCACCATTCCACTTCACACACGAGACTAAAGAACACTCACACGAGTGGCGACATCCTTCTTCGCCAAATGGTGGTATCTATTTATGTTATTATACTGAATTAATCGCAAACAAAGAATAACACAAAAATTGTATGATTTGTTAAGTAATGAGTTTTTAACCCTTTCGTGACCAGTGGGAACTATAGTTCCCACTTCTTTGTTTTCGGCTTAGGTTCACTGGTAATCATTGCTCCCACGTCTATCTTGTGCTCCCATCTCTGTTATAGTGTGGTAACTACGTCTAGTTTATCAACTGGCTCGCAGAAGCTGTTGTATGTCTACATTCTTAGTCAATAAATGCAGTGGCGCGGTTTCTGAATGTGAGGGACCCAATAATTTGACCACAATAGCTATATTTGTATTCTGCGCTTTTCTGTTGTGTGTGAAGTGACTTGTTTTATATTTGTCCACCTTCATATTTACTAAGGAGACAGTATATGACTGTATTTAGCAAATTTCAACAAAAACCACAGAAATATTGCAAGGAAAGTTAGTGGGAACTATTTATCCCACTGAACTGTTTGGGATGTGCAAACTGTGTAGCAAGGAAAGTTAGTGGGAACTATTTATCCCACTGAACTGTTTGGGATGTGCAAATTGTGTAGCTGTAAAATTAGCATTTTGTTTATTGTGCGTTTCCCATTGTTTAGAATGCCTGGGCTCAGGCCAGAAGAGATTCTGAGAATTTTGCACTCCCTACCAGAAGATGCAGAAGATTCAGATTTCAATGCTGACTCAGATTCTGATGAAGATTCAGCGAATACTTCACAAATTTCAAACAGTGTTAGTGGTTACATAATGTGCAATGTGATGATAATGGTTTTGATTTGACAATAGAAGCTAGCGAAACTGGAAACATGTCAAACAGAAGATGCTGTTTATGTAGCACAAAGGACAAAGAAAAGAGAACAAAAGTAATGTGTAGCAGCTGAGGTGTACCTTTCTGTATAGCACCATGCTTTTCTATATTCTATAGAACATCACCATAGTGAACTCAAATGACAATACAAATTAATACATGTTTAAATGTAATATTTCTGATGTTTTTTGCACTTAAAAATAAATAAATATTTTTTTTCAAATTCCCGAGTTGAGTTGGTCCAGAGTTCAGTGGGAACAATAGTTCCCACTAATTTTTTTGTAATTATAGACTAATTATTTACATTCAAGATTGAAACTATAATTTTAAGTATGGTTCCTTAGCGCAATAAAGTGCTCATAAGAATTCCACAACTTCTGTAAATAATTTGGTCACGAAAGGGTTAAATCACGCAGGTATCAAGTCGCTATGCAGTAAAGCAGTGATTATAGAACTCTCTACTTCAATCCTGAATCTCAAATAACTTTCTTTACTTATACCAGTAATAAAATAATTTAGGCTTTTTTTTTTTTTTTTTTTTTTTTTTTTTTTTTCTTGCGTTAGTCTCTATCCTGTGCTACTTCTTCATTTCTACATACACCTTACAGCCCACGTCCTCAATTATCTGTTTCATATATTCTAATCTCTGTCTTCCTCTACAGTTCTTACCTTTGACTGTTCCCTGCACTAACAAATTAATCAATCCAGCATGTCTCAAAATATTACCTACCAGCCTGTCTCTTCTTTCCGTAAGCTTCTTCCACAAACTTCTTTTCTCACCCATCATTTCCTACACACGTTCATTTCTTACATTTTATGTCCACTTAATTTTCAGCATTCTTCTGTAGCACCACATTTCAAATACTTCAATTTTCTTTATTCCCGGTATTCCTAAAGTCCATGTTTCGCTTCCATAAAGTGCTGTGCTCCGCACAAAGAGTTTTAAAAAGTTCTTTCTAATTCATAGATCAATATTTGAAACTAAAAGGTTTCTCTTTTTCATGAAGGCTCTTTTTGTTAGTGCTATTCTGCTTTTAACATCATTCCTGCTTCAGCCATCGGTTGTAATTTTGCTTCCCAAGTAACAGAATTCACTTACTTCTCCTATTGCATCCTTTCATGTTTTTACATTATATTTTTGTTTTCCTTGATGACGGTGTATGATCATTATAGACCACCTACAGAATTAATGATAGACATGGCTTAAAATTAGAGACATAATTCCAACGATAAATTAATTGTTTCTGAAACATGAAATTCCTTGTACTGTGAAATGATTATTTTAGATAAACGTGTACAGTTGGAAATGGGACAGACAATCTGATTTCGGCGTAGCTGGGAACCAGGGTAGCTTTCTTTCAGTGCTGCCACCGCAAAAGTGTTTACTTTCATGTTGGTTAAAAATTATTTGATAGTTTTGGTTATAAGAGATTCCTCAAGTATCTTATTACCTGAGGCAGTTTTTAAGGAATCAAGAATATATAATATGCTTAAGCATAGTGTAGGTGCGGAACTTATAAAAGGGGAAAAAAAATTAAAAGAATATGAAATACGTGGATCTGAACCTTGAACCGCAGGTTCAGAAAACTACAACGCTAAACACAGGACCCCCCTAACCCCCCCCCCCACTCCCCAACCCCGCTCAAGCTAGATACCTACTCGTCAGTTTGTTAACAATGCTGCCTAGGAAGACTGTTTCATTCAATCTTTTCCGAAATAAGCTCTTGTTTCTGTAGTTTCGTAGTACTATAAATTCTACCTCCTCGAAAATGGTTAATCGCTGGGTTGGGCACAGACCACACTATGAGTGAAATATTATCAGAAGGAATTAGCCAAAAAAGTATGTAAATAATGATCATTAAAGTTTTACACTACACAGTTGTAGTAAAAAGTAGAACGGAGCCTTAGGGGTTATTTTTTGCCATGCTTTAATGCATTCCCGTTAATTATAACTTTTGCGGAAGGTTTTACGATCTGAATTTATTTAAAGTGTTATTGAAATGTAGGGGAAGGTTGATGAACTACGCCGCCATTATGAATCGTCAGTGGGGAGGAGCTTAGTTCCAGTTTTGTTTCATGCATTGACTTACGGAAATGAATAATCTGCAATATAGATGGCTGTGAATGAAATATCCCCCAATGATATTGCAAAAAGGCGGAGCCAGCATTGCCTTACTCTTTTGTGGGATGAGATTGATGCCAGATAGTGCAAAAAGACTAATAGAACATGACAGCGCTGTCCACATTTAATGAATAGACTGTACGAGTATATATAGAAAATTAATGATTATGCATTCTTTAAGAAGTAGGAATATCCTGGGAATGAATATTCCATATGAGCCTTTCACGGAAAGGCTGCGCATTTAACGCTGTGTGTAAACAGCCCTATTTCCTCATGATGATCCTACCACACATCACTTGCCGAGTGTAACTGAGACAAACTATAAATCGTTATAATTAATTACAATGTGGCGCTTGATAGTGCTATCGTAGTCTATCAGCTGACACGTATTTTTTTTAAGTTTTCTATTAACAAAACATTATGAAAAAATAAGAGTGACTATTTCTTTCTGTTATGATATTTAGCTTGAGACAAAAATTTTCAAAAATTTAGAAACTGATAGATTTTTGTTTAGAATAAATGAAACGTAGGATATTTATAAAACCATTCTTCTTTCTCATAGTCCTCGTGGATGTTATGACGTCTATATACTGGCTATAATTTTTCCACAACTATGAGGAAATAAACCTTTTACTTTACACTTTGGCGAAATGAATGATCGCGAACAATTTGGGGTGAAATGCACCTAGAAAGTGTGGTAGAAATGGCGGGGATGATCGAATATTGCGATATTCGATACTTTAAGACTAGATTGTTACAAATTTTATTATCCACAACATGATTTTATTTACTTTAGCATCAATTCAGCATACAATGAGTTAATATGTCAATACATACAGATATCAGCAGTTTTAAATTAAATCTTGATTGTGTTACTGTTCATCAAACAAATAGGCAAAGTTCTTCAGCGGCATGAGACAGTAGTCAAGTCACATTCACGATCCAACCAAAAAAGTTTCAGTTTAAATAAAAAAAAAATCCGAAAATAGTCAAAGGAATGGGGAATGCCACTTCTCAACAACCGTAAACAAATTCGTTTACGTTACCAAAAAAAAAAAAAAAAAAAAAATTACTTCCAGGCTTTTGCAATAACAATGACAGAAAAGTAACAATGAATTTTGATTGCCCAATAGATTCTGGCATAAATCTGTAATTTTAACGTCTCAATAGGTGTATAATACGTTTTTACTGTCTCAGTATACGGGTATCACAAGAAAAACATAACACATCGTTTAACCACTTTTTCCCGCGGCGTGACTCGAACCATGGAACCACGAGACAACGCACTAGCTTCCGGGATCTGCATCCGCGAATATGAGCCACTTACCACCCCATCGCGTCAGGCTTACCAGAGACGGAAGATGAGGTAGCTATAACGCATAAACAGCTTGGCATTATCTTTCCTCGTTCCTGAAAGTTATTGTTTATTTCCCAGAATTTTACATTAATTAATAGCTGAACGAATTGGGTGAAGGGTAAATTTCATCAGTGGCAATAGACAGTAGTCAATTCACACTCATGGTCTGGCTATCAAAAATTCTGTTTTAATAAAAAAAGTCTCGAAATTACTCAACGGAATGAGGAATTGCCATTTCTCAAATATCGTTGCCGAATTCGTTTACGTTATTAGAATAGTAACCTCTTCCGTGCCTTTGAAATAATAGTGACTTTATTGAAGAATAACAACGAATTTCGATTTCACAATAGATACAGGCAGAAATTGTAATTTCAACTTCCCATTAGGTGTAAAATATGTTTTCACTGTCCCAGTGTACGGGTAACCCAAGAAAAACATAACACATCACTTAAACACTTTTGCCCTCGGCTGACTCGAACAATGGAACCACAAGACATCGCACCTCATAGCTTCCGGGATCAGCATCCCCGAACCTGAGCCAATAACAGCACCATAGCTTCAGACTTACCAGAGACGGAAGCTAATGTAAGAGAAAGTAGTAACGAGGCAGGCATTATCTTTCCTCATTCCTGGAATTTACTGTTTATTTCTTGGAATTTTAAATTTAGGAAATAAAATTAAAGAAACTTTTCATCAATGGTGATATGCGTCAGAATTAACTTTTAAAATTTTTGCACTTCTTTAATAACGTATATTCTTTTTGTGCTACGGTTAACGATTTTGGCCCCTACCGCAAACTGAATCTTTTACGGACTCCCGGAGATAGCGGTCAACGCGATAGGACAGGGATGTTACTCCATGCCATGAATAATACCCAGTTGGGGTTATGCATCAATTATATCATTAGCTATCACTAGTCGGAGCAGCATGTTTTTAAATACGGAAGCTTTGAATTTTATGTTCTTCTTTGATGAGAATTTTTTTTGTAAGAACAGCCACTTTTCATTTCATTTCTCATTTGCTTCCCAATACCACAAGCTAGAAATTATCGTTGTCACACAATAAGGACATTAGCTAAAAAAAACTTTTTTGCACAATAGACACATTAGTTTGATTTTGTTCCTTGACTATTTTTAAACAGTTATCATTACATATCACATCAATGATCAATCGCCCGACTTTGTTCTGAGCACTAGAAAAAATGTGGAATGTTGAGTGGCAGAAATCTTTATGGTGAAGTTAAATTTAATAGAAAAGTGTCTTTCAAATCCTACTCACGTATGCTGCATTGACAGTGTCTCACGTCAGCCAGAACATTAATGTTATGATTCTTTTCTATTGTTCCACGCTAAGTATGTTCAAGAAACGACAGAATTAAAAGAATTGCTTTTACAGGCAAGCATACTTACAAGACCACTGCCAAAATTATTAAATCTGAAATCTTGTTACGTGTTATATATTTGACTGAACTCTTAGATAAGTCTGTACTGTTTCCAAAAATTATAATACACAGCAAACGTTGAATATTAACGTAAATTTCGAGTCATTTTAAGACGGTTGTAGACGGGTATAAAATCTGCATTTTGTTGTTATCCAGTACTTGCTAAAAACCAGCATTTTGTTTGAGATTGGTAACTTTCGTGTTATGTGTGAACACTTAATAACTGTAAAATGTCTTTAAAACAGTAAATGAAACGTATTCGATGTTCCTACAACTCTTTTATTGCCGAAATGTAATCACTATTTCGGTTTATGAAACAAAAAAGCGGAAATGTATTTCATTTTATGGGAGGTGGATGTGGCTCAATTTTAATAGTCGTGAGACTGTACCACCTCCAGGGTATAGTACTGTCTTCGTAGATATGTATAATGGGTTGAATAAGTCCCAGGAGGAAATGTAGCGATGTGCAATTCAGGTCGTTCGGATTAATATTAGCATGGTAGTATTTAAACTTTGCCTAATTACTTGATTTTACATTCAAAATACTCTAGAAGGTGCTGACTATAGCTGGTGATAAGAGATCAGCTGTAACTTTACGCGATTCCAAGGTTTTAGTCCTCAGTGAGCACGTGGCTTAAAAATTTAAACAAATCAAATTATCTCTTTAACAAAATTTTTCCGGTCATTATGAATAAACTTTAAAATGATTATTATGATGAGTTTTAGTAATGGAAATGCATGCGACAAAATCCTTTAAGATTGGAAAACCGCTTTAGATGAAATTTCTGTCTTCCACAATGGCAACTTTAAAATCGAATTACAAAGTATGTGACTACTGGGAATAGGTACTAGAAATGCTTTTATGTAGCTGAGAGATACATTACAACACTGCAATAGCTACCTTTTACACTGAGCCAATGTTTTGTTATTTAATATTTTCATTTATAGTGTATGTAAGGTTTTAATTTTTTTGTCATTCATTAACATTTATGGAGATGTAAAGCAAAATTGTTTTTTTTTTTAATATATTGGAGATAAAGTACTATTTGGTAGATTTGAAGACCTAGGAAGAGATGGTCAGAATAATGAGGTTGGAACAGGCTTTTGGCCTATCCATGAAGAGGAACTAATTAAAAACGTATTTGGTTTAAGATTAGTAAGGGAGACTGAGTATCTTTGTAAAATGAGAAGTAAGTGGGTATGAATACCTTTGAGAAATAGTCCACAAGAAGAGGCAATAGCGGATAGAGGTATATAATGTGTGCCTACCTCATTCGTATAAAGAACGATTAATTTGTGAAGTATTCAATAGGACGATGAAAGAAGTGCATAAGCATAAGACTTGTGAAGGTAAAAGCTTGTAAGATGTAGTGTGAAGCTTTACCAGTATGTAGTGATTGTAAATAAAGTAATATTGTAAGTTTAAATAATTGAGTGTGGTGTTGCAAGTCAAATATTACTGTCTGATTGCCTTATCCTGATCCACTTCTCATGAACAATTTTACAAAATTCAAACAAGGTGGAGAAGGGGAAGTATGAGGCCACGTATACATCGACATGATGATTGTGATAAGCATGAGACCAAGTAATCTTATATGTGGCATTCTGTGGCAAGAACATAGAATACTAAACAAGCATGCAGGAAAATGTATACTCCTCAACTGCTACTACACCCACCTAATATACCAGCTTATATGCCTCCATCACCCAAATTTCCACATTGTCCTCCATCTGAACCAGTTATTCATCATAATGACTGGTCACAAATAAACAGTTCACTTCTAAAATCTCAAGAGATATTGCATTGCTTCTTGTTTATTTCACACACATTTCTGTAAATCATAATATGGATTGTTTCTTGTTTTTATACAGCAGAAAAAAATAGCATATTGTACACCATTCTCTATGTCTATTTAAAATTTCCACGATAGAATGGCAAAATATGATAGAGTTTCTGTATTTTTTATGTTTTTTATAATTATTAAATAACATTAGATACCTGCACTCATGAGTAATAACATAAATGTCTGAGTTAAATTTTGTAGTTAAATTGTTATGTCTTGATGAATGAAACATATAATAATTTTGTTTGGTCTAAAATACCCACTTACATTATCTCACCAGCTGCACAATATGCCTTTATTCTAGCAACTTAATATAGTCATGTAACCTACTGTGTCATTAAATTCTCAATTATATAAATTCTTGCAATGTTCAAAGAAGAAAATCCCTCTTGTAAGCACCTTAGAATTTGGGTAAATTCTAGCTTTCTTGGCTATAGAGCATAAGGGAGGGAATAAGCTTGCTAGTAAACATAAAATTTTTCAGTTTGCAACTACAGGATAAGAGAGAAACGTTTCATGCAGAAGACAATACTGCAGCCAAACTCAGTAAATAAGCCAGTTTAAAAACAGTAAAGTCACTCAACATACAATACAGGTCCTAAATAAACAATTTATAATGGTAAATAACAATTAAACTAACCTGGAACAGGGTTATCCATAGTTATCCAATTTGTAAATAGTTGATTTTGATTACGTGATAATATCACTAATTCTCCACACTTTTCGATGAAGTAAAGTAATTTTATAATAATAATAATCAGAAAGGAAGTTAAATTCACTAAAATTCTGTAGTTTCAAGTCATGTAAATAGAGTAAATAAAAAATTTTTAAACACTTCATTAGACACACTTGTATTTTCAACATTAAATAACCACATGTTTTTGATAATTTCCAGAGATAAAAAGTAAATTTTCTGAAAGAATAAAGAATCTAGTATAGCATATTAAAGTTTCAAAACATTCCATATAGTAGAACGAAGATTAAATCAATTTTCAAGTTATTACGTCGTAAACCAAAACATGGTAGTTTTCAAAATTAAATTGCTACTAAACAATAACACTTCTGTAAACAAAACAACTTTTAAAACACGTAACTAAATAAAAGAAAAATTCAGTTAACAACACTTTTTCGATATAAACAGTACTTTAATAATTATTAAAAAAGAAACAGGTTTTTCTGTTATGGGGTCTAGGTAGTTTCAAACCTGATTTTTGGTAAATAAATAACTCTGCTAATACACCACCGATAATAATAAAAGTTATACCTTTGAAATCAGGAGTAAGCACTGAACACAGTGACATTAATTTAAATATGATAATTTGCAATCCAGTTGGGACGTCTAAAAATTTCACAAATTAGGATATATATCAGGGATTTACCAACTGTTTTTAGGAAATTCATTATCATTGCATTTGCATACTTTAATTATTTACAAGAAGACACGTTATTATAGAATTATAGTCATCATACTTTTAATAAACTTTAAGGGCCAGGCTTTACATGGTAAAACTTTGAAAACTAACTATAATTAAATGTTTTCAGACTATTTCTTGTCAAGCAGTAGATCTCATCAAGCATGTGGCTGAGGGTATAAATAAGCTGCCCAGGCCATCTACCTTGCCTTTTGTTTCAGTCACTGAGTAACCATGAGCTAGTGTGTTTCGTCGTTTAGAGTGTGTGTGTGTGTGTGTGTGTGTGTGTGTGTTGGGTAGCCGAGATGACTTCCGGTTGCATTGAACTTTGAAATACATCATGGGCGAGATATACTGCCATGTTCACTTTTCCTGCTACTGAGCAGTGCTAGCATAGATTATAGACCTATAAATTTTCTAATGGGGTTTAGTCGGGAACTTCTTCCTCTTCATGACTTGTGATTTTTGGAAACGTTTAGTTCGATTGCCAATTCGACTGTAAATGCTATTTTCAGAAGTGACTGTGAAATAAACTTAAAATTTTTCATCAAGTGGATTTTTACATGCTTTCGTAGTGAACACTAACCTTTCCTCAGCTTTTGGTTTAAATAAGCTTTTTGGTGACCGATCAGCTTTACAGTAAAACCATCCAGGCTAATACATGGTCATATAAATTTATTAATGCAAATTTAGTAGAACTTTCAGCAAGTTAAAATTCAGTTAAGGTGACTAAACTGATACTACACCCTGGTATACTGGTTTATTCCCTTACACTCTAACCCATTCGCCAGTGATTCTACTTTGGTCTAGACTTAATGTTCTATTTTAGTGAGGGTGAATAAAAATAAATAATGACAAAGTCTAATGAAAGTCAATATAGATTTGAGGTTCCTAGATTCTCAACTAGAACTGTTCACACTAACATTCTTCATATGTCCAACATCATACCAATCTGAAGTAATAAAAACAATTAACTTTAAACAATTCAGACATCCAGGTTATTGGATCGATAAGTTTAATATTCTTGAAAGCCTTCATGCTGATGGAAAGAGAGATAAAAAATGCAATTTTTGTGATTTTCAATTAATCTTACTATGGGCAGAAAGACTGAATGACATGAGTGTAACAATGCCTGCTAAAGACCATCACTCCATGGAGGCTGCCAGTGGCTAGTGTCCTCATGACACATGTCATGGATTTGTGTAAAATCCAATGACCTCCCAGAAGCAAGTATGCATCCACGCAGTGAACTTTTAATAATGAAAATCTGTTTGTCTTCTAAACGGAATAGCCAATGGTAAATATCTCAGTCCACTCGATTTAGGGATAGCCTATAATATACAGTTAAGCTACAAACCCTTCAAGTTCAACATAAGGTTTTGGACAATCTTAGCAAAATAGTAGTGATAAATTTTTTTTTAAAAAAATATTTCTTCAAAAACATTACTTACAATCTTTTTTTCACATCTAAAAACTAACAACCTTGGTTTCCCATCCAAATATAATACTAAGTAACACTGGGAGGTACAATACATAACTCCAAAAACATCCTTAGCAAACACATGTAGAAAATAATTCACAAGTGAAAACATACATCCGAACTTAATCAAAAATCATAAAGGAAAACATTTCAAAATTATGTCACTACAAATAATAAAATAGAAT
Organism: Vandiemenella viatica; assembly: GCA_031002005.1. Classification (NCBI taxonomy): domain Eukaryota; kingdom Metazoa; phylum Arthropoda; class Insecta; order Orthoptera; family Morabidae; genus Vandiemenella; species Vandiemenella viatica. The sequence continues at coordinate 146,576,583 of JARYHS010008075.1, forward strand.
TCAAAATTGGAAAGCATATTTTAGAATGCAGTGATCCTTGAAGAACATTTTTCAAGAAGAAATAAATGTTCACGCCTTTAAGAAATATCTGATGGCAACCTTATACTGAACTCTCCTTTTTTCTTTTTGAAAATTTCACAAAAAGAACTTTACTTCAGATTAAGAATCAAAAACAAAGAGGCAATAGCAAAATATTAATCATAAACAAAAAAAAAAAAAAAATTAGAATCATCAAACTTTACAAATCTCTCCAAAGCACAAATAATCTTAATTCAACTTAAAAAATATCCCATTGATGTGATAACCAGCTTCATTTTATGGTAGATTCCATAAATATAAATGCATGAAATTCATGCAGTGGTCATGTTAGTGAGAAATGTTTTGTGTTATTGTTGTTTCATGTTATTGACAAGTGAAGCCAATATATATACTTCATAATCTGAAATAGTGCACTCTGGACATTCAGGATGTATAATTGTTACAATCCAACAAATTAATTAACCGATAATGTGTGTCTCAACCTGCATGCTGAGCAATGTGGTCAAAATTTTCATGTTACAACTAGCATTTTTAAATCCTCTTAGTTCCAAAATCAACAACATTACAGAAGAAGGTGGGGGGGAAGGAGAAACAATTACTTACCAGAGGACTGGTTCATAAAGGAGGGGTGACAAATATGGTTGAAAATTACAGGTCGATTTGTTTGACATCAGTGATAGGCAAAATGAAGGAGAGATTGATATGTGACTACATCAGAAATGTCTGTGAGGAGAGAAACTAATTTGCAGACCAACAACATGACTTTAGAGAAAGATATTTATGTGAATCCCAGACAGTAGGCTATACACGAGATATTTCAGATGAATTCTACAATGGAGGCCAATTTGATAATGTAGCACTAGATCTTTCTGAAGTATTTGACAGAATGAGCCATAAAATGGTTTTAAATAAACTGAAAACTATTGTATTCAATAAAAAAGTTACTTGCTAGATAGAGTAATTCTTAAAAGTGAGAAAGCAAAATGTAATCCATAATCAAAAGAGGTGGAAGTAAATATGGGAGTGCCACAGGGTAGTGTATTGGGACAGTTGCTGTTCATTATTCTAATGAATTATTGTGTTGATGGTTTGCAGGATGAATTTAGGTTGTTTGCAAATGACATAATGGTATATAATAGGATCAAAACACCAGAAGATTGTGAACATCTTATTAGATACACATATAAAAAACTAAAGACTGTTTATAATTACAGTGAGGGGTCAGAATTTCATGTTGACGGCTTGTAGTGTAAATATCTTGGCATAACGTTTGATAATAAACTCAACTGAGCAGAGCACACTGGGCAGATGGTAGGGAAAGGTAACAAAATATTACATCTGCTGGAGAAGGTGATGAGAAGATGTACCAAAGAAGTGAGGAAATTAGGTACAAAACTTTTGTCAGACTATTCAATGAATTTGGTGGTGTAATTTCGGATCCACATTTTGGTTATCAAATACAGGAATTCGAAGGTGTGCAAAGTAGAGCAGCTAGATCTGCTTTTGGACATAATCACAGGATGCAGTCAGTATCTGATATGATAAAGGAGCTGGATTTGGAGTCATTGGAGGAAAGGAGGAGAGTGAAGAGAGTGCTGGAAATGTGTGAGGCATATGTTGGTGATGGGGCTTGGAGGGATATTGGTCGAAGAATTGGGAATAGTGCATGGAAGGGAAATAATGACCATGACCACAAGCTGGCACTTGATTTCATGCATAAAGGAGTTGGAAAAAATTGCTTTTGTGGATAAGGGTGTCAGGGATTGTAACAAATTACCACGTGAAGTAATGAATATTTTGCCAAAAATGCTGAAGGAATATAAAGTTAAAATTTATAAATCACAAAAGTAGATGAGGACCAATTTAACATTAAAATTACACTAGATAATTAAAAATAAATAAACAAAAAGCTGTAATTAGATGACTAAGTTAATTACCAAAGGAGCATGTGCTCCATCACAATTAAATTATTAATAATTATTTACGCACTCCCGCAAATACTTCCAAAACATTCACATTTGATGTCTTGATATGTTACATCTACATCTACACACATCTACACATATACTCTGCAATTCACAAAATTATGGGTGGCAGAGGGTGCTCAGCACCAAAGCTAATCTCTTTGTTGTGCATTCCAATCCCTAATGGTACAAGGGAAAAAAGAATTCATATAAGAATCATTGCGGCACCTTATATGTTAGGTGTTTCATCAAATTTATTTGATACTGTATCAGCAACTGCATGATGAACACTTGGTGATATGTTCTATGACTACGTGTATGAATCACTGTGTACTAGACTGGGATTTATTTTGTCTCTAACTATGTTTTGCTGACTAATCTATTTAACTTCAAATTATCGAGAAAATAGTTAAGATTATTGTTAGTGAGATGAAATATGAATATTTTCATTTCTTTTTCATTCTTATTTTTCACTTTATTAATTTATGATTAGCTAAAAGAAGCTTGGTAATTAAATGCAGCAAATTGTAGGTAAGCTTTTTGGTGTAAGTTATTTTAAAAACTTAAATTGTTGTATAACTAAATAAACAAGTACTGTATTTTAGATTTCAATTGTTGTAGGAACATGTTACAAACTTTTGTACTGTCTTATATATGACAGTTTGTTATTTTAATTAGTATTAAGGTATTAAAAATAACAATCTGCTAGTATTGAAAGAAATAAATAACTAAGTAATCACAAATGACTACTTTTTTCACATTAGGAACAACTAGAATAGGCTGTTTGACAGTATTGAAAATATATTGTAAATTGTAGCCATTCACGTAAATTAATGCTTCAGGAAGCCATTTTTTTGAAGCTTGAAATAAAAGTGGATTGTTTTCAATAAAAAAGTGAAATAAAAATTAGATTTTTCTTACCTATGGTCATGTGACAGAAAACACTACAGGATTGGTGGTCATTTTGTTATGCCACATGCCCGTAAACACTGTGGCTGCAAATGGAGCATTTCCTATTTTTCATGTTTTCAACTATTTTTATTGTTTGCTGCTGCTTATTTCTTGGTATTAATGAAACTCCATTTTTAATACAAAATGGAGAACAAAAAACTTGTTTGTTGGTGTGCAAGTAAAGCCCAGTTTCCTTTCTGAAGTCTTCCATTGGTTACGTTTCGAATGTTTGTAATTTGCTTATTATCCAAAAAGTTGTGAAGCTGTAGGGAAAAAAAAAGCTTTATGGGGTGGAGTGGAGTCCCAATGTTCACAAACTCAATTCTTTCCTATACTTTCTTCTCTGCAATATTTAATTTAATTAGACCGGTCGCCAACCCAAATGGTTTTAATAATGGGATTTTTCAATGAAGGTTAATGTCTAAAGATTGTTCTCAACACAGATTTTAAAGTCCAGTATTTTATTGTTCAACGTTTAAAGACATATTCACTCTGACAACAGAAATTGTTACCAGAAAGACTTCGTTTCCGAAAATTGCAGATTAATGCCTCCATAATTACATACACTCCATTCAGACACAATAAAAAGTTCACTCCACTTGAAACCTCAAACGAAATCATACAAATTGTCAAATTTAAATTATGGAAAAGAAGTTTGTTAAATTAATGATCTGTTTCAAAAATTATAGTTGCCATCTACGAATATTCCAAGTCCGTTTATTCATGATTGTTCTAACGCGACACCCACACCATGCGACACTGCCATAACGCCCGCTCACACTTCACCTTCACCCTCAAACCAGTTCGAAACTAATGCGGTCAAGGTCCCACCTCAGGTCTCTTATATAGGTTCCCCCAAGCCTGATGGGAATTTCCACTCATCTAGCGTCCTCTCTATGCGCTCTCTCTCTCTCCCAGCTCCACTCACAAAGGCTTTCCCCCCAAGTTTTTCCAATTTTCCTGAAACTTTGTGATAACGTAGAGTTCCTCATCCTAAGCATTTTCTATCCTTGTAAAATTTTTCCTATCTGCTCTCCTGTTGTTGTTATTAATTTTCGAAGTTAAATAAACCTATTTTCTAGATCTAGTGTCCCAACTATTTGTTTTAGCATGAGTGTTTTAATCTTCAGGAATTCTACAGCTTTTGACAATTAATTTGGTGTATCTCACTACCTTCTAAAACCCTTTCATTAAAAAGATATAGCCTCTCAAAGTTTTCATCCCTTCTTGTCAGCCATCATGGAATCCCAATTAAATACTTTGAAATTAAATTTCTTATATTGAGAGTGCATTGTTTTGATAAAACTTTCCGTCAAACTTACTTAAAAAAATTGTACTTTCATAAAAATAGGTTGCCTCCAAAATGTTTTTCTAGTTTTTTCTTTCTCCTTTGTCAACTTTCATTTCTACCCATTCTCAACAACCTGGTTAGCTACAATGCTTTAACCGCTTTCGCTTTGAAATTACTTTTAAAATATTTCTACTCAACTCAACGATCTCAAACTGCTGTCATCATCTTTTCACAAGAAGGCCTTTAATCGGACATAATTTTATTTTGAGTACTTATTTTATTCTCGACTTACTATTTTTTCCTTTATTGAAAAAGTACCTTAAAATTAGTCATATTTATTCTAAATTCCGTTGGAAACCATGTTTTGTACTTCTAAACAAAGATTCGATACTTTCAGCCTGGTATCTTCATTCATTTATTTCCATTCTTTCATACTTCTGTGAACCTGCCGGCTGTTGCATCATCACTGCCACAAAGCTTCTCTGTTCGGACTTAAAGATTGCTCATAACTTCCTTCCGAAAATTCGTACGACTACCAATATGAGTCTTACATTCTCTTCTACTCCTGATTAGTGTTATTTTTGGGGGGAAATATTACTTTGGGTAACCTACTAAAACTGATACCAAACACTCTTCCTTCTCATTTTCTCAGTTGGCAATAAGACCAACTATGATACAAAGCCTTTGGGGGGAAGAAAAATACCAAATTGATGTTTTAGTGGATTTTCAAAAAAAAAAAAAAAAAAGAATCTATGTTGCAACCAACAGCAACTAGTATCCACAGAAGACAAATAAAACATATTCTGAAGGACATTTACCTTCCCGATACTCACATTAAATGATGTATTACATTTTACTCTGTGAAATTACAGTGTAAATGAACTTCACAGAAAATATGTCTGTGTTTGTATGAGCAAGTTGCAGTGACTTTTTTCATATTTCAACTATTGTGGGAACACTTTGGTTTTATTGGGAGTTTTTATTGTTGTGGTTGTTGATTGGTGTACTACACACTACTTGTAAACCATTTTTCCAACAATTTATACACAAATTAAAATAAACAAACCAGACATTACGTTTCTAGGAAGAGCACTTGCTAGAATGTTACATTACGAGTGTTGATGGTACTCACTGTAAGAACGAGATGTGCACTGGGGTTGGTGCACAACCTTAAATCTTAACTGTGATCGTGCAAACCTAATGAATTGCAGTACTGACTAAGCTCTTAACACAGTCACCACCGTAGTTTTAACCAAGAAACTAGGGAAAGGTGATAGTTCAATGATGAAAGTTCACTTCTCCTAAGATGAATATATTCTTCAAAATGTTACAAAGTCAATGTACTGCACAGGCAATCAGACAACCTTTCCAAATTTACTTTACAGATTCGACTGACCATTCGAGCACGACCGAACCCCACGCTGCCATGATTTCTTAGCTACATGAGTTTTCAGAATAAAACTTCACCCATGCTAACAAAATTTCTACCGATGTTTAACAAACTAGCAGTTTGCCGCACCACGAGCCCTGAGCTGGCCACCTTACTACATAATGCGTCTACATTGACTAACTGCTGCTTCTAGAATGGGCGAGCTTAGGCTATGGAGGGGGTATATATAGGATCGCCTCTTCTTGGACCGTGAGAACTTCCTTGTCTCGATTTTCCCAGGGATTTTATACGATAGCTGATCAGTTTCTGACAAATGTTACGAATCTAATGACAGTAAAAATAATCCTAGCTCTCTGAAATTTTGGTAGTAGGAAGATATTATTACAAACGTCAAATTAAGTTATTATAAAATTTTTTGTTACTTTAATAGTTTAGCCAGAAAAGAGTCGTAAAGATGCGATTGCCATAACTTCCGAAATATTGCTCCTATTGAGCTGAAACAAATTTGATTCTACTCTCCTATTGCTCATCTATACCCCAATGTTAAATAAAGAATTTTACCTATTTTTGAAAGTGGTCTAAAACTCGAAAATAAAATTTAATGTCTTGAAATATTCCGAATATCAAATTTCCCTAATGAAAAACTATTACTGAACAAATTTGAAATCTCTAAGTCTATTCCCTGATTTATTACGAATTTTCTAAAGTTCACTTCAGACGAATGCCAAGCAATTGCATCATTTAGTCCAAGCGCTTACTCGCGCCAAAACCCATTTTATTTTATTACTATTGAATGCTTTAATATTTTGCAATAGAACTTTTCCAGAAATCTTTACATTTAAATAAACTTTGAATATAATTTCTTTCCATGAATCCCCAAAAAAGACTGAAATATCGAACTTTTACCTGAATCACATGTCTGGCTATATCAAATTAAATTCAAAAACGATCTTTAGACTGTATGGAATTTTCTAAAATTTTAATAGGTTATTTAAATCGAAATTATGATGCTTTCTGTCTATCACTTGACTTCTTAACTGTTTTCGAATAGCTAAATACTTCAATTTTAGAGTGGAAAATTACGTGATAAAATTCTAAACCGGCAAATCACTTTTAAACATACTCAGACTCTTAGTAAGATCTTTTAACAGCAAAATTAATCATCTTCTGGCTATATATTTACTTAAACATCTTTTGAACTAAAGAAATATCTTGATTTAGTGAACTTAAATGAAAGTCAAATACTACATATTCAAATCTAAGGTTAAGTTTCTTAACAGTTGTTTAAATGAATTTAACTATTGAATTTACTGTTAACACTTGAATAAATACTTATATAGGACAAATTACTGGGAAATATTATCAAAATTTACTATAAAAATGACTTTAAAATGATGGTCCCATATACTTCAATTGAACTCACTATCTTCGCAACTAATTTCGCTATGCGAAATTCTAAGATGTGTTACATCACCACACAGCAGGCTTTTTAAATACGGTACTCTAAATTTTAAGGTTGAATTTAAGGTAAAATAAGCATTTTCGTTTAAAATAAAAAATAAAATAATTAGTACCTGTGAATAACGTATATCAATGAGCAATTTAAAACCATTTTCAGAAAATTGTCAAATACCCTATAGTCATCATCATTATCGTTGGGGACCATCTCCAATTTGCTGGGTGTTGTTTACGAGCCTTGGTTATTATAGACGATTGTTTTCCACCTTTTCCTGTCCAGAAAGGTTTCTCTGTCTGTGATGTACTCCCAATTCCAGCCTCTTCTCTCTACGTCCTCCTTCAGTTGGTCTGTCCATCATCTTCTTGGTCTTCCCACTGGTCTTTTGCCCAGTATCCTTTTTTCCAAATAAGTTTTTGTCAGTCTTTTACTAGTCATTCTCTTCACATGCCCAAACCATCGAAGTCTTGATGACCTAAGTCTCTCTTCCATGGATTCCCTTAGCTCTAGGTTTGATCTAATTTCACCATTCTTTATGCGGTCAAGTCTAGTTTTCTGGAGGACCGTTCTAAGAAACTTCATTTCACATGCTTGGATCTTGCTCTAAGGTCCCTATAGTATTGATCCTAAAAACATGATTTAATTTTAAATTTTGAAATCATCAGCCTAAGTTATATATACGGACTATATCTGTCATGAATATTATACTTCTTTATTTAATTATTTTAAAAATTTTAAAATAGCCAATTGTTTGTAAAATTTTTTAAATAAAGTATTTTTTTGCTTATTAATTACTGTCAGCTGATTAAGCTTTAATCTACAATTATATCAAAAAAGTTAAGCACATAGTATAAATTTTATTAAATCAGACTATCAGTAAAGTTTAATATTTTAATGTATTTTGCTGCCTAAGGTTAATTTAGGAGGCACTAGTAGTGTTTGAGAAAAATAAATCCTGGAAAGTATGGTGCCAGGTTTGTGGTGAATGGTGTTTTTATGGGTGGGGGGGGGGGGGGGGGGGGGGGGCGGGAGAGGGGAAGGAGAAGTGTCATTGGGCTATTTCAATGGTAGTGAGAAGGTTACATGGGAACTAAATGAGGCCCTCCCATGGTTTGGTTTGCATTGTATTAGTGATGGCAGATGGGCAAAATGATCAGGAAGTTTCACAAAAGGATTAGGGCCCTTGTGGTTCAGCCTATAGAGGCAGAAAGAAGAGATGGTGGATTTAGTGGGGAGGGTGAGAAGAAGTGTTGGGAATTAATAACAGGTCATTGGGGAAATACAGTTAACAGGATGAAGAATCCAGAACACTGCATAATTGTTAAGAGAAATAGATTTGACATATTACAAGTGTCAGGATGGGAAGAGCCTCACATAGTTGTAGGAATAGGTAAGGTGCAGCAGGTCTTTAGGAATAGGGGTGTACAAAGAAAAAAGAGGAAGAAAGGGGTTTTTCTGCTAGCTAGTAGTCATGTGAGGGATGTAGGACCCCTTCTTCAGGGTCATTTAGGCACAGTCTACCAGATCACATTTTTTTCCAAACCTAGTGCAACATTAGGTAAGGTAACAGAGGGTATATAAGTTTACTTTGTTGGGATTTCAATGAGGAGGATAGAGTAGTGATAGTGGGAAGTGTGGGAAATAGTATTGATAGAAATACAGGTTATAGTATAGAGACTGAAGAATGTGGTGGAGGTGCAAAATACTAGGGTTTAGCTCATTCAGGTGATTGTGACTGGCTACAGTTGCATCATGCTGTGAGGTGGGTGAATGTGAAAACAGGGATGCTACACAGGGGTTGGTAGGCATGGCCAGCACCTAAATAGAAGGGGCAAGGAGGTACTTTCTGAGCTGTTGGCTAAAGGTGTGAGGAAATCCACATTCAGTTATGATGGGGCCAGTACTGTGCCATTTTTAGGTTAGAGGCTGCTGTAGAGAGGATAAAAATAAATGACCAAAGGGAAAAACCATAAATATTATAGAGAGGCCAATAAAAACAATTAGAGACAGGATCAAGGAAAGATGTATGTTAATGCTGGAAGTATCACAAAGCCAGTTTTATGAGTCATTTGTTTGAACTGTAGAAGTATAAGGAACATAGTAATTGAGTTTGGTAACTTAATAGAGATATATAAACCACAAGTACTTGTAGGAGTGAAGTCATGGTTAAAGGCAGACATGCTAGGCAATGAGGCTTTCCGTAATGGTTATAGAGAGTACTGCAAATATAGAGGTAATTTTATGAGGTATCAATTGAGAAGTAAATAAGCTTACTAACACGGAGACACAAATTTGCAAATATCTAATAAGGCAAGTAGGGTTCACACAGGTGGTGGAACAGAGCTTGAGGGAACCCAAGCCTGATGATAATCTTTTGGGGTGTCTAGTAAAGGAATAAGTGATCATATAGCAGTGCTGATGGATATTACATGGTTCAGTAAACCAGTAGCCAAAGTTGAAGGATGTCATATATACAGTTTTAGAAAGGCACATTATTTCAGAACTGAAGATATATTTCAGGGAAAGGTTTAGTAGAAGGCACTAATACCATGAAGTCAAAGTGGGAACAGTTCAAGGAGATTATAGGAATGGGAAATATTTATACCAAAACAATGAAATAAAGAATAGTATAGAGTCTACATATTATAATAGGGAAGTTAGGAGATTAAAGATGGTGGTAAGAAGAGAACTAAACAAGAAATTAATAGCAGAAAAGATAGGCTTATGAAGAATTTTACAGGTGATGTGGGACCACTAAGTGATGCATCTAAAAATTTCTATGGCTAGAAACAGAAGGGGAGAGAAAGTATACAGAAAATTATAGATGAGAAGTACTACCGAGGATTTTTAAAATGCAGAGATATTAAGCAACTGGTTTAATGTGACCATTATGAACTACTATTCAGGAATGGAGGGTATAAATGAGAGCATGCTTATTGGCACAATTCAAAATGATCAGACTAAAAAAATTTAAATTCATCCTGAGGATATTATGAAGGAATAAAGAAAGTTAAAACATCATAAAGGAGCAGGTGTAAACAATATTACCACAGATGTCTTAAGGAACAATATCACTTTCTAAGGCACCCTTTAGTTCACCAAAAGCACTCCCCACTAGCCATCCCCAGCAGTAAAATAATCATAGATCGATTTTGAAGTCACTTATACAGGGCTTAGAAATTTTATATAAAGTAATTGTCAACTTGAAGGGATTTTCCTGCATTCATTTCCACAGTAAGAATTCATCATAAGAAACAGTTTAAAGTGTATTCATTATACAGGGAAAAATTTATTTTAAGAGATATTTCAGTTTGTTCACGTTTTGAAACATGCGATCAGGAAAGTAAAAATTTAAGGTTTGAGATAACTTTGGATTGAGTAAAGCAACAGCTGAATGTGTATCACCAGCTATAGTCAGCTCTGTTCTGAACATTTTGATAGTAAAATTAACTAATTTGTTAAAGTTTAATTAGCAGTTTTAATTAAGAGAAAAAAATGAACTTTTTAACTAAAAGGAATACAGTTGAGAAATTTATATCAGCAGAATGCATAAATTAAGGAGATCATGAATATATAATGGTTTCGATAAAACGTTTAAGCATTTGTCAGATAATTAAGTTTTTTAAGATAGAGTGTCGCTAATTGTTCTTACAGCGCATAAGATCACACCTAATTGGTGACTTTAAAGTTAAGCCTGTAGAAATCCTTTTGAATACTAAATTAAATTAAAACAGATAGAATGTGATTATAGGAAGCCCTTGTATAAATTGCAAGTTAAACTATTTCGTACTTTGGAAGATATTAATTAAAGAAAAAAATTACTGATGTCATAGGCCAGGCAAAGCTTATAAAATGCCTTGCAGCCACCATGACTTGTCTCATTCTTTTGCTGGGAAGTGGTTGCATAACTTTGCGCTAGTTAGCGGGGCAAACCGCTCCAAGCGGTAGTGGTTGCTACAAGTTCTAACATGCTATAACAATCGGGTACTCACTAAAGCTGGGGGACTTAGTGAGTTTGTCTTCTCTTATAAATGTGCTTAACCTGCAATTTTAAATGAATCTGTTTTTTGATGCTTTATTCATGTTTCTGGTACCGATATTGTAAAAGTGAACTTAATTTCAAGAAAATAAGCATTGTGTGATTCTTCAAAACTGTGTCAAATGAATTTATTTCAATCACCCTTTGTGTTTGGGGTTATAGTAGGAATACGTGGCGGCCTACTTATTTAATATTATAGGTACCAGAAGGCTAAACATGGTCATGTACTTAATTATTCACAGTTCAGGCATCTGGGACTGACTGCTATCTTTATCTTGAAATTTTATTTAGATTAAGTCTGGATAGTTGCTTCTTACCAGAGGAATGGAAAAGTGTGAAAGTAATACTGGTTCCATGAAGTAGGGGTGACAAATATGGTTGAAAATTACAGGTTGATGAGTTTGACATCTATGGTATGAAAAGTAATGAAGAGATTGATATGCAACAACATGTGTGAGGAAACAAAACTGGTTTTCACATCAACATCATGGATTTAATTAAATTAATTAATTTAACATCAATGCATCACACACTCTGGTTCCCTACACACCCATTCCCCCCCCCCTTTTCCTGCAACCACCTTCTTTTGCCCTTTAAATTGTTTCACCATTTTTGGTAAATTATTCATCAATTCACTTGGTATCTTCTTCCATTCCCTGACCCCCTTACCTACAAAAGAAAATCTTCGCACACTCTTGTGCCTGAAATCTAGCACCAGCTTGTGGTCATGGTCATCTCTTCCCTTCCATGCATTACTTTCAATTCTTACACCAATATCATTCCACATCTCATCTCGTACACTCCTATGACTCTCATCACGCTCCACCCATTCTATCTCTTTTATTATGTTGGTTACTGATTGTGTTCTCTGATAATTTACAGAGACAAATCTAGCAGCCCTTCTTGCATCCCCTTCAATTCCTGTATTTGATACCCAAAATGTGGGTCCCATACCTCACCATCATATTCAAACAATGGTCTGGCCAAAGTTTTGTAACCTTATTCTTTTACTACTCTGGTACATCCTCTTATCACTCTCTCTGACAAGTGAAGGATTTTGAAACCTTTTCCTACTACCTGTCCAATTTGTTCTGCACAGTTGAGCTTGTTGTTAAATGTATGCCTACAAATTTTCATTTCAAGTCTTCAACAAGAAATTATTTCCTCATCTTATAATCAACTTTTAGTTTTTTATCTGTGTATCTAATAAGCTCTTCTTTGCATTTATCTCCATTCCATGTTTACCAACCCAACTAGATATCCTGTATGCTGCAGCTATTAACAGTCCTCTACCATTTTGATCCATTTATACATATTTATTTCATATGTGAACAATCTAATTTCTGATAGTAAACCATCAACACAATTATTCATTAGAAAAATCAATAGCAATGGTTTCAATATGCTAACCTGTAATACTTTCATTTTTACTTCCATTTATTTTGATACTGCATTTCCTACCCTAACTTTTGCTTTCTACCTTTTAAATATTCTTTTACCCAGCATATCACTTTCTCATCTACTCCAATAATTTTTACCTTATTTACTACCATTTTATGGCTCACTCTGTCAAAGGACTTTGAAAGATCTAGTCCAACACAATCAATTTGGCTGCCTTTGTCCATTTCATCTGAAATATCTGGCATATATCTACTAACCGAGATTACCATGAACATCCTTGCCTAAAGTCATGTTGGCGATTTGATAGCCACCTTATGCTCCTTACATATATTTCTGATGTGTTTGCATTTAAATCTCTCCATTAATTTACCTACCACTGGCGTTAAATGGATTGGTCTATAATTATCAACCATATTTGTCATCCTTCCTTTATGTAACAGTACTACTATCACACTTTTACAGCTCTCTAGTAAGCAGCAAGTATCCTGACTTAATTTAAATAATATTTCAAGATAAGGTACAATTTCACACCTCGCTATCTTTAAGATATTTAATTAATTTAATTTAATTAATTTAATTTAATTTATTTGCAATGGAGCACAGGCTCGGGTGGCAATTTCCCTACACACCCATCTTCCCCCTATCCTGCACCTACCTACATTTGCCCTCTACAAATTTTATCTTCAAATTCTTTCAAAGTTTTTGGTAAATTATTCATCATTTCTCTTCCGTAGTAATATTAGCTACGTTTTTTCAGCTTTCTTAGTTCCTTCATGATATCCTCAGGATGAATTTCAAATACTTTAGTCTGCTCATTTCTAATTGTGTGGTTAAACTTGTTCTATGTTTTATCCCTTCCATTTCTGATTCACTGTCCATAATGGTCTCACTACATCAGTAACTTAAAATCTCTGCCATTTTCAAATCCTCAGTAACTTCTTCTCTGTCCATTTCTATAATTGTCCCAACAACCTCCCTTCCCCTTAGTTTTTTTTAATATAGCCATAAGAATTTCTAGATTTTAAGCAAGGATATTCATGCAAAAATCAGTTAGTGGGCTGTATGGAAGATATTTTGGATGAAATATAAAGGGAAGCCAAGTTGATAGTTAAGTAGTAGTTCTTTCAAAAGCATTTGATAGGGTGAGCCATAAAATTGTGGTTAATGAGGTCAAAAACTATTAGAGTGGATGAAAAAGTGATTTTCTGGGTGGAAGAATTCTTAAGAGGTAGGTAGCAAAATAATATGGTTGGAAAGGAAGTGGAAGTGATAAAGGGAGTGCCACAGGATAGTATATTGGGACTATGATTGTTCATTATTCTAATGAACTAGGTGCCCTGTGCAAAAATTTCATGAATGATAAACAATGAACATTGAGGTTGGCAGTTTGTAGTATGATGAAAGAAGAACCAGGTCATTTGAACAGGGCCGTAATGATAAACTTGGAGGCCCCGTGGCAAAACTTCATAGTGAGGCCCCTTAACATTTCTTTCTTTCTATATTCATGGGGGTTTATTCCAATTCGTCAAAAATTTTATCTATTGGTCCATGCAATGGTAACAAAACTAGCCACAAAAGCCAAATGTTCAAGTATTTATCTAGATATACAATTAACAAATTATTAAATGGATTATATTTATGACACAAGCTTTGGAAATTAAATATTTAGTGCTTATGGTTGTAAAAAGAATAAGGTGAATAACACAAACGCAAAATACTTACAAAACAGAAATTTCTAAAAAGAGTGTATGTTTATTAAAAATTTATAAAAGCACACATTAAAAATACATGGTAAAATATTTGCTACACTGTTGTTAACATAAAAAATTAAAACATTAACTTTTAATTAGACTAAACTAGCGGAAAACTTTTAATTGATAATTTAAAATATGACTTTTCTGAATAAAAGTTTAAGATAGATTAAAGATATAATTATAATAGATGTAAATTAAGTTAGTCAAAATGCATACTTTGCTTAAAATACAAGGAATCAGTAACTGATGAATGGAAAGTAGTGGAGATTGAAAAGCTTAAATATTAGCTACATTTGATTATTTCTTAAACATTTGTTTTGTGACTTTCAAAGAAGCGAATTCATCAATTACTTTGTCAAAGTTGATTTATTGAGCTCGATCATTCTCAATTGAAAGTGAAGCTAAGATGGTGAGTCTTTCTGGAGCCATTGTACTTCTCAAGTAATTTTTGATCAATTTAAGTTTAGAAAAGGACTTTTCAGCCTTTGATAGTCACAAGAACAGTCAAATATATGACGCACGCTGTGCAAACATCTGGGTAGCTTGATGAAAGCAAACTGTGGTCGACTATTGTATAATTAGCAAATTACTTAACACTTTTCATTTTTTTCAGTTTGTTTTGAAACAAATTTTTCACTGAACATAATTGTGAAGGAAACACTGGACTCACATCATTTGGAAACTTATTAACGAAATCAACTGCTTTTTTGTGAATATCACTTTCACATGCATTGGCTAAAAATCATATTGTATCACTTAATAAGTGTCATTATTCAAACTTTCCAAGTATTTCGGTTATCCTTAAAAATAAATTACCAAATAATTCATATGCATACTACAGGTCCATGGTTTCATATTGTAAGGATTTTGATACGAGGTTGAGAGACTCTGAAACTTCACTCTGCACAAGGTACAACCAAAAACAATACAAATTAAAAACTTTCAAGTTTGTTGTTTAGTTGCTGTGCTTCATTTCCTTCCTTGCTTTTCCTGGAAGTCAAAGTTATGTGGGTAAGGCTTTTCAACACTTCACAAAACCTGTGTTTCAGTGCATACACTGCCTCCTACCTGCCCATCGAGTTGGATTAAGAGTTTTCAGTGTTACTTTCGAATTCAGTGAATCAGTCTGAGCCTCAATGTCGTACATTGACTTCAAGTCTTGCCAGCGCAATATACTACGACCAAAAAAGCAATACACACTTTGAATGGTTTAAAAAATCTGGCAGATCACTCGGTTTCCTTCCTCAGCATCCTATAATACTAAATTAAGGTTATGTGCAGAGCAGTGAACAAAGTATGCGTGTGGGGCTTGTTCTTTAATAATCTGCTGTACTCCACTGTATGCCCCACTCATGACTGCCGCCCCGTCGTAGCCTTGTCCACGACATTTGGTCAAATACAAGATTTTCTCTTCCAATGAAGTAACTATTTTTTCTGCAAGATCTTGGGCAGACTGAACTTTTACCTCTCTAAAGGATACAAATGTTTCAAATATTTTGATATTAATAGCTGTCCCTTCTTCATCATTAACTATTTTGATTTACCTGTAAACTTCACTTAACCCCAACAGTACTGGGTGATATTTTGACAAGAGCTGAACTATCGAGAGAAAGTTTCCTTTGTTGCTACAGTCTAACTTTTCACTAGATCCACAAAATGCGGGATTACATGTTGCAAGTGTTAAGGGCCGGTCAAACAGAGCGCGGGCAGCCCGCGCGGACACTCTAGTACATAGTATTGCATCATCCCAGTCAAACAGAGCGCGGGCTACCGCGCGACGGAAGCCCAGTCCGCGGCGGGCATGTTGTGAATTTTAGAGTCCGTGGCAGGCAATGGCGGACGAGACAGAAAGTCTCATTCAGTGCGTTCGAGAGTATTCATTTTTAAATGACTCTTAACTTCCCGACTACAAAAACATGTCAAGAAAGCAGAAATGTGAAATGAAAAAGGTGAAAAGCTCAATCAGACTAATAAGTTTACTTTTATTTATTTTATATAGCATGTTTTCTATTCCATAACCCATACATACAATAATATGCTGGCATAATTATTATAAAATTAAAATGAATTTACGTTGTTGAAGTAATTTAGAAAATGGTTTCGTACCGCAAAGGCAGCATCAGTTTGTCTCTCTCAATCGACTTGTGGTTGAGAAAGCATTGCCATGTTGATTTGTCATTATTGTAACATCTTGTTGTTCAATCTCAGTGAACTGTTTTGTGTAACTTCTTACGAAATTGTGGAGGCAACATGTAGCATTGACAACATAGACTTCGCTATCTACATCAAACATAGGTCTAAAATATGTATGCCATGTCTGAGCTAAAATTCCAAAGGAATTTTCTACTACACGTCATGCCCTATACAAAATGTTTCTGGAATTTTTTTTCGCTTCATCATTTACAATTGTAGTTTTTGAAAAAGGGCGCATTAAATAAGTTTGTAGGTTTGAATACTTCATCGCCTAAAAATAGTGAGGAATAGAAGTGTTAATGGTTTAGGTGACAGGATTGTTTTGTGAAGTATATACTGACTTTTACGCTTTTAACTATTAAAAGCGGGCTGAAAAAGCAATTCTTCTTCTTCAGATGAACTACCAGACATGTTAGTAAGGAGGGGGCAGACAAAAATAAAAAAAATGAACTACCCCTTCCTTCGTCCACGATTGCTTCAACACTGGTCCGCCTTTCAGCTGCCTGCGCTCTGTTCGTCCACTACAACTACGTCGGACTGCATGCCATCAGACTGCCGTGTTCTGCCTGCACAGGCAGAACGCGCTCTATTTGACCGGGCCTTTAAGATCAAATTTAGGATTCTTTCAAGAACTTTTCGCCAGAAGCTTCTTTCATTCTCCAAATTTCAGCACTAGCTCTATGCACGTCCCAGCCTGCATCTAGTGCAACATGACACATTCTACTCGACATTCAGCTGTCTGCTCTACAGCTGCTTTTGCATGCGAAACGAATGGAGTATACGAACGGACACGGATGGATTTTTTTTATTATTAACTTTTAGCTAGTTACTGGATATTTTATAGGAAGTTAGATTAGATATTAGTATACAATACTTTTTTAACAATCAGTTTGGGGCCCCTCGACCTTGGGGGCCCCGGGGCAGTGCCCCGGCTGCCCCAGCGGTAGTTACGGGCCTGCATTTGAAGCAATCCTAATGTCAACTAAAACGTGAAGGTAACAAATACTTACATTTAGCAAAACACTTATAAAGAATTTTTGGACACATTGGTAGGTGGGGTTTCACTGGGCATGGCCTACACCTAAATAGAAGGTGGAAGGGAGTACTTTCTGAGTTGTTAGCTAAAGCAGTGAGGGAGCCCGTTTTCAGTGATGATGGGGTCAGGACTGTGCCTTTTTTAGGTTAGGGGGCATCCACAAATTACGTGAGGTGTTTTCGCCTCCCCCTCCCCCCTGGTGAGATTTCGTGAGACACCCACCCCCCTCTGGTGAGATCTGGTCCATGAGAACCCCCCCTAGAAATCGCCCTGAAATTTGTAGACCTTTTTTTTTGGCTCTACTGTCCCTAAATTTTTCGCAAAATCTCACGTGAGATTTCCGTAGTAGCCCCCCCCCCCCCCTTGTGAGTTCTGGTGAGATTTTGCTGGACTCCCCCCTCCCCTATGTCACCTCATGTAATTAATGGATGTCCCCTTAGGGGCTGCTGGTGAAGGGACAGAAATATATTATCAAAGTGATACTGATTGCAGATGCACGATGGGGAAAGTCACAGATATTAAAGAAATAGATGAAATGGCTGAAACAATAACTGACTCTGATAAAAGTGGGAAAGAGGAGATAAATTCTAAAAATGTAAAGCCAGTAGTAAGGGTGTTAATGGTAAACTGTAGAAGTATAATGAACAAAATAATCGAATTTGCAAACTTAATAGAGATACACGAACCACAAGTAATAATTGGGGTAGAGAGTTGGTTAAAAGAAGAAGTACTAGATGGTTACAGAGTGTACCGCAGAGATAGAGGAGCGATTGGTGGAGGAGTCTCCATACTAGTTAGCAAAAACTACCACAGTTCACTGGCGTTCATAGATCAAGACCACGAGTTACTTGGGGTAGATTTCTGGGGTAATAATGACAGAAGAAGATGAGGCTCTTGGGGAGAAATTAAATTCATACTCAGATTTAAGAGGTGAGAATAGAATGATCATCATCGGCGGGGATTTAAATTTACCAGGTGTAAGCTGGGAAGGGAATAAGATAAATAACACAAGGGAACAAAGATTTGCAAATATCTTAATAAGGGAAGGAGGATTTACACAAGTGGTTAAGAAAAACACTAGGGGACAAAATATTTTAGATATATTTCTAATTAAGCCCGATGAAAACCTTTTGAGGTATCAAGTAACTGAAGGAATAAGCGATCATGAAGCTGTTCTGATGGATATTAGAGGATTCAGTAAACCAGCAGCCAAAATTGAAGGGGGAAATAGGTACAATTATAAAAAGGCACAGGTTTCAAATTTGAAGAGATATTTCACAGAACAATTCAGCAAATGGAAGGAAGGCTCAGGTACAGTAGAGTCAAGGTGCGAAGAGTTCAAGGAGATAATAAGAAAGGGGGAAGAAAAATTTATTCCAAAACAGAAAATAAAGAGAAGTAGAGAACCTATGTACTATAATAGGGAAGTGAGGTTGGTAAGAAAAGAACATAACAGAGTTAAGAGACAGCAGGGTAGTAGGGAATATTTAAAACAACTAAACAAGGACTTAATAACAGCAAAGAAAATGGCTAAAGATGGGTTTATGAAGAGTATTGTCAGTGCAGGAGGACCATTGACTGAAGCATCTAGAAATTTCAATGGTTATATCAGGAAACTGAGGGGAAGGGAGGGTGTAGAGACACTTATAGATAAGGATGGAGAAGAAGTTACTGACAATTTGAAAAAGGCAGAGATTTTAAGTAACTGGTTCAGTGAAAGCATTAGGGACAATGAATCAGAAACAGGAGGGTCTAATTCGGAGAACGAGCTTAACAACACAATTAGAAATGACGATAGTAAAAAATTTGATATTCATCCTGAGGAAATCATGAAGGAAATAAGAAAGCTGCAAAAAAATAAAGGGGCTGGTGAAGATAATATTACTACAGATATCTTAAAGTTAGCCGGATGTGACACTGTACCTTATCTTGAAATATTATTTAAATTGAGTCTGGATACTTATTGCTTACCACAGGACTGGAAAAGTGCAATAGTAGTACCGGTACATAAAGGAGGGGTGAGAAATAGAGTTGAGAATTACAGGCCAATCAGTTTGACTTCAGTGGTAGGTAAATTAATGGAAAGATTGATATGCAACCACATCAGAAATATATGCGAGGAACATAAGTGGTTTTCAAGCAGGCAACATGGGTTCAGGCAAGGATATTCATGCGAATCTCAGTTGGTGGGATATATGCAAGATATTTCAGATGAAATGGACAAGGGAGGCCAAATTGATAGTGTAGCACTAGATCTGTCAAACGCGTTTGACTGAGTAAGCCATAAAATGGTAGAGGGCAAATGTAGGTGAGTGTAGGATAGGAAGAAGTTGGGTGTGTAGGGAAATTGCCACCGGAGCATGTGCTCCATTGCAATTAAAAATTAAATTAAATTAAATTAAAAATTAATTTAAATTAAACTGTAAATAAGGTAAAAACCATTGGTGTGGATGAGAAAGTGATTTGCTGGGCAGAAGAATTTTTAAAAGGTGGAAAACAGAAAGTTAGGGTAGTAAATGTAGTATCAAAAGAAGTGGAAGTAAAAATGGGTGTCCCACAGGGCAGCGTGTTGGGACCATTGCTATTCATTATTCTAATGAATAATTGTGTTGATTGTTTACTATCTGAAATTAGATTGTTTGCAGATGACATAATGCTGTATAAAAGAATCAAAATGATAGAGGATTGTAAACAGTTGCAGGGTGATCTGGACAGGATATCAAGTTGGGTTGGTAAACATGGAATGAAGATAAATGCAAAGAAGAGTCAGCTTATTAGATTCACAAATAAAAAACAAAAGGTTAATTATGAATATAAGGTGGGGAAAGAATTTCTTGCTGAAGACTTGAAATGTAAATATCTTGGAATTACTTTTGATAACAAACTTAACTGGGCAGGACACATAGGACAGGTGGTAGGAAAATGTTTCAAAGTTCTACACTTGTTGGAGAGAGTGATGAGGGGATGTACGAGAGAAGTCAAGGAATTGGGTTACAAAACTTTGGTCTGACCATTGCTCGAATATGGTAGTGTAGTATGGGACCCTCATTTTACGTATCAAATACAGGAGTTGGAGAGGGTGCAAAAAAGGGCTGCTAGATTTTTTTTCTGGAAATTATCGCAGAATGCAATCAGTGACGGATATGATAAAGGAGCTGGAATGGAATTCATTTCAAGACAGGAGGAGAATGAGGAGGGTCATGGGAGCGTACAGGGCATATACTGGCGATGAGGCATGGAAAGATATTGCAATAGGTATGAAAAGTAGTGCATGGAAGGGAAAAGATGATCATGACCACAAGCTGGCACTCGATTTCAGGCACAAGGGTGTGGGAAGATTCTCTTTTTAGGTAAGGGTGTCAGGGATTGGAATGCGTTACCAAGAGAAATGATGAATAATTTACCGAAAACTTTGAAAGAATTTAAAGATAATATTTGTAGAGGGCAAATGTAGGTAGGTGCGGGATAGGGGGAAGATGGGTGTGTAGGGAAATTGCCACCGGAGTCCGTGCTCCATTGCAATTAAATTAAATTTAATTTAATTTAATACATATGACACAACATTTTTCTTAGAGCCTCTTTGTGAAGCATCTTCATGCATTCACAGTAAATATGTTCATGCAAAAGATTCCTTCATTGCTTTACTAACTGTTGCCGTTGAACACCCTATTGGTTCTGTCTCTGGTTGCAATGACTTTCTCTTTGTCTCTTAGTTCAGCAGGTTGATTGCATGCAGCAGCTTGCCTTCTCCCATGCTCATTCCAAGGGCCCTTCTATATACTGTAGTGCATTGTCAAAATTGGTCTATGGTAGGTCCACCTGAACAGAAGAAAATGCAACGACCTCCAGAAGCCAGCCTGCATCAAGGAAATTTTAACTTTGAACTATAGGGCACACTAGCATCTTTGTCTCTTTTGACAGAAATTTTCGGATTATATTTTTTTACTTTGTTGGTTAAATGGGTGCACAGAACAGTGGAGCTCATCTTGAGAATCCTGTAAAATTATATGGATAAGGATGACAATAGAAATGCCATTAGGCAATGAAAATATGGAAGGATAGGGAAAATAAACTATCACTTACCTCAGATGAAGGCAGGAGGACCAGAAGAATACAAAAACACTTTGCAATGTTTCAGCAAACGAGTGGTAGTGCAGGTGGTGTGTCCAATAACAGGAAAAGATTTCACTGTGAAAGTACTGAAATGGGTATTAATGGATGGATGTATGATGCATATTTGATTACCAAGTCTGTTTCATGGGAAGATCCCTGCAGAAGTCTAGGAAAGTCAGAAGATAGATACTTGTGCACCAAGATGTTTTTCAACTGAAGCATGTGCATGGGGCAATTGGTAGGATTGTAGGGAGGGGAATTTGCAATTCTGGCTTTAGCACAAATTCACGGAGCTAGCGATAGGAAATGAAGGCTTGTGATAGTTTTTGGGAAAACGTTGACTGATTGGTTCTGCCATGGGTTGCAAGGCTGTATGGAAGGAAGGTTTGATGTGGAAGGGATAGCAACTGTCAAAGTGTAGGTCCTGTTGTAAATTTGTTGACTTGCAATGCACAGAGATGTGGAGGGCATCTCATCTTATGGAAATGTAAACATCAAGAAAAGTTGCAAAGGTGTATGAATATGGCCAAGTGAAGTTGATGGAGTGGCTGTTGTTAAGTCAATTGACAAAATCTAGGAGATGCTCTTCTCTGTGGTCCAGATCATAAATATATCGTCTATATATCTGTAACAATGAAAGGAAAGAAATGCGGTGAGGCAATATTTATATGGAAAGGACAGATAAAAAATACATGCAAATACAAATTTTCATGATAAAAATTTCGGGTGAAAACCCTTTAACTTACTTCTGTTAATTTGAAAAAGGGTTTTAACCCAAAATATTGAATTTTCTTTGTTTGTGTGTTGTTTTGTGTTGCTGCTGCCCTCCTCCCTTCCACTTTGGTGAGTGTTGGGTGTATTTTATCTGTCCTTTCCATATAAATTGTCTATATATCTGAATTACTCTACAGGCTGAGTATATATTTCTACACGATTTTTTTTCCCCATGAGGCCCAGGAAGAGGATGGCATAAGATGGAGCCATACAATGTGGTAAACTTGGGAATTGAAACAGAATAGTGGAGATGGGTGGTGGTGATTAAAAATGATGGCAAGACTAGGTGCTTTGGTAGTCAGGGAAGAGAATGAGTGTGCTGCATATAAGAGGAGCATTGGTACAGGATATATAAAACAATAATGAGATACCTTTTCACTAAATTAGATATTTTGTGAAGATGAAATGGAAATTTCTTGGGTTTTCTGCTGGATAATATTTTTATTTAACTCATCATACAACTCAGCTACAACGTTTTGGCAGCAACCTCCACTGCCTTCATCAGGTACTGTGTCATACCGAAGCTAAAACAGTAACTGCCTCACGGACGTCAGGAACTTCTATAAATAGCCAGCTGCTGGAGAGAACTTCTCACTGCTCCACCATTGGTCGGTGCTTCAATTGACCCCAGACGGGGTGGAATCGGATGGCCCCGGCTTACTGGCAAATGACACCAATTATAATGATGATGGTAGATCACGTGGCCCCATGGAAGTTGACAATCGTTCTCTTCACCATTAAAACAGGCAACAATAAGAAAAAATTGCATTTCAAGACTTCGGCATCTCGGGTTGGTCACCCATCCAAGTGCTCACCAAGCTCAACATTGCTTAACCAGCATTAGCATCATGCTCAAAGCTGCTGCACGGGTGGCATTAACCAAGCTGGCCAATCACAGCAATCGATCTCCTGATTGGCTCGGAGGTGGCAGATCAGCTTTCCCATTGGCCGACACATGAAGACTGCATCCTCCCGGACGGCTGTATCCAACACGTTGTAATTTCAGATCTTGAACAGTTAGCTCCCATGCTTCGCTCAGAAAAAGACTGGAATCTCTGTTAATGTTGTTGTTACTTATTTGAATCTCCAGAGATTCTCTGATTACCGAATCCCAGAAGTATGATATTTGAGCCAGAATTTCAGTATTTTGAAAATTTATGTTATGAAAATTTTCTACGGCATGTTCGACCAGTCCGGATTTTTCCAATTGTAGCAACCGTAGATATCGTTGGTGCTCGGTGAACTGTTCTCTTCGTGCTTCATCCTGAGCATTTTGGTGCCTCTACTATAATCTATCAACCAGAGGCGTAGCTACTATAGGGCTAGGCGGTGCAGTACACTGGCACCTCTATGCTCAGGGGGCCCTTAAGCATACCTCAGAGGCCCACGAGCCTTCATGGCAAACTAGCGACCCTTTTTTTTAGCTCTATTGTCATCTAAGGGAGCCCCTAAGACACAGGAAGCCCTTCACTAAGGGCACTCTCACTGCTCCAAGGGGCCCCTACGCACAACTCAAGGGCCCCATCCTCAGCTCAAGACGCCCTTACCAGTAACACAAAGCAAAAAAAGGTCGCCCATCTGGCCTGAGGGCCCAAAATAAATTTTTTGCACTGAGGCCCTTGTTGACCTAGCCACTGCTATCAACACCAATATTTCTTCTGTGATCCAAGTTTTTCAGGTGGCATTTGCATTACTAGCTCTGACTATTTCTCTCTTCAGTGCATTCCATTCATTCCCATTTGAACACCTTTCAGAGTTTTTTCTTGAACCCACATCTACCATCTCTGAAAATTTGTTGATTAATTGATTTACCTCCTCTTCATGTATTGGATTAATTCTTCAATTTCATCATATATTTTCTCTATTTCTTCATCATCTTCCTGCATCACTGGCATATACCCTTGTGCTAGGTTTCAATCCTCATTTAAATAATCCAGCCACTAAATTTTTCATAATAAATCACCATATTTCCTTATCCTTTTGTTCATTATAAATCCTGCAGCAGCAATATACTGAAGGATTTGGTGTTAAGTTTTTTGTCTACCCCAGGCCAGAAATCCTGTGCATCCTCCCACTTAATCTCACTAATCCCAGTGACATCTAACTTAATTCATTCCCTCTCCATTTTCAAGTTTTCTTATCTACCTGTCCTATTCAGACCTCTGACATTCCTCACTTTGACTCGTGTAAAGTCTCTCTCCATTCAGATGACTCTTCCCTGAGCAGTCCTTATCCAGAGACTATTTTACCACTGGAATATTTTTATGCAGGAAGAAGCCATCATACTATATAATTTTAGAGGGTTACTTGTCCTCGGAATATTCTATTAGTCTTTAGTACAATGGCTTCCAGTTACCTTCTGTATCCCCATGCCATTGATCATTTCTGATTCATCGACCTGTTGGGGCTGTTTCTAACCCCAAGGGCAAGAAGGTGCCCTGAACTACTCCTTGCTCTTCGGCCCTCCTTTCAGAAGGCATTGCAGGCAATGGGTGACTCCTTATACTGGAATCATTGAGTTGCGAGAGCCTTGTCCATGCAAATGGAATACACCATGTGAAGGAGAGGTTGACAATTGGTTGGTAGACTCTCCCACATCCTTCCACCCTGATGTCTCTTGCTGGGTTGTAAAACAATTCTGCAGTTGTTGCACTTCTCACAATAAAGGAGCTCCAGTCTTTGATTTGGGACCAATCTTCTGATTATATTTCTTCTCCTCTCATTCACTCTGTTCCTGTCAAAATTTCCAACAAACACCAGTACCTTACACTAAAGTGATCTTAACTCTTCCACTCCTATCTGCCATGCATTGAAATACCTGGATCATTGAACTTATTTCTCTGGCAGGTTGATATGTGGGAGTCAGTAGATTTCAAACCCTGTTGTAATGATGTAATAAAACCAATTTATCTTGGCCATCTTAGCTTGAGAGGTTTTTTGAATGACAGTCTGAAGTTTTTGTGGCAGCAATTCATGGACAAATTACTTCTATTCATTTATGGAGGAGGCTGAGGGAGGGCTTATATCATGTTGTTAATACTTCTTGGCTGTCCGGATAATGCCGTGTCATGATATGTGGAGCTCATGTTTTGATTGTTATTCAATGGTCTTCTTCCTGGGGACAACTGCATTAATTTCTGCCAGGAAGAAGACTACAGAATGATGGTAAAAATGTTGGCTCCACATATCATGACACAGTGTTACCTGGACAGCCAAGAAACAACTTTGGGCCATGGAAGCCTGCAATCACATGTTGTTAATGTCAGCGCTGCGTCACAGAATGTGTCTTGTAACAGCTTTACTTCTTGCAATACCTGACACAGAGGTTATGTCATGTATGCTTTCAATATTTAAAAATGTTCCAAAAACTGTATATTGTAAATCATACTGCTAAAACACCTTAAGAAGAAAAATTGACTTTTAATTTTGTTTTTTCCTTTTTGTTTCTTCTACCTGCTGTATGTACAAAGATCCTTGCCCTTTGTAGCAGGAAATCTTGAAAAATGTTGATAATACATACACACATACCTTGTTGTGTTCCAATTTCTTTGGGAGACACCTCTAATGTAGGCTGTGGACTAATCCTGGTATTCTGAGTGGTTCACACCTCTGAGTTAGTGAGAATATAGAGGGAGCAATTGCACTATGCAGTCTTCTCTTACAAAGGATGTTGAGCCAAAAGTGTGAACCAATACCAAGTTCACAGTGATCAGTGATGAAACATGTTCAGCTCACTTTTAGTGGTGATGGGCGGCGCTGTGTGTTAGCCAAGTCGATAGGGTCCAGGAGTCTTGATGCATTCATTGTGTAATCTCTACTTTCCTTCTTACCTGTCTGCCTGTAATACCCTATGGCAGGGTTAAAAAAGTGCTTAACTATGATTGAAAAATTGCGTCAGCCTTTGTTGTAATTTCTAGCTGAGGTATGTCAACCTTCTTAGCATAAAGGAAAAATAGGCCATTTTCTGTCAAAACACAAAAATTGTATATGATTATGGAGTTCTATTAGATTGAAAAAAAAATTGCCTACAGATAAATTATTTTAAAGCATTACTTAAGAAATACCCTAAAAAGGGATGCATAAAAATAATAATATCTTTAGATTTTTTATTTTTTTAAAATTAATGTAATTTTACACACTCTTATTTTGATCTATTAATCTGTTTCAGGTGCTAGTACTTCAAAGGAGAAAGCAAAATGCTCTGGACTTGTTCAGAAAAATTAACAAAAAGAAATGCCTTTTGTCATACAAGTTTGGATTAGAAAAATATTTTGTATTATTTATTAAAATACTTCCTGAGGTCGAGCAGTGTGAATGATGCTGCCAAGAAAAATTCAATAGAAATTTTGGCTGGCTGATGATTCACTGCTTAAATGGAACAAATATTTTCTTTGCTATTATGGATATTTTTATTTTAATACTTATGGAAAATTTTCATGTATTTAACACTGAAACTAATTCTTTTGCATTGGCAACAGTTATTGATAAATGTTTCTCTGTTTTTTCTCATCAGTGTAATCAGTGCTGATGTTTTATAGTTGTAAAGGTTCTTATTGACATGTATTCTTATTATATATATGGGATTGATATACATGGGGTATATTAAACTGGAGTCTAACCTTCTCCTTTAATCAGCACTCTTTTTATCATTTATACTTATGTTTGCTATTCTGCTGTATTGTCCATTCGGAAGGATGCTTCATAATAACAACTCGGCATTCAATAAATTTATATATACAAAA
Source organism: Vandiemenella viatica (assembly GCA_031002005.1). NCBI lineage: Eukaryota > Metazoa > Arthropoda > Insecta > Orthoptera > Morabidae > Vandiemenella > Vandiemenella viatica. Next base: position 146,603,726 of record JARYHS010008075.1, read on the forward strand.
AAGACTGATAAATGGTTCTCAGACAAATGACAGCTCATTGTTTCTATCTACAAAAAGAATAAAAGAACAGCACATTAACATATTTCTGAGGTAAGACAATATCACATGTGGGGAATCTCTTCATAGTGTAGGTTCATCTATTTTTTCTGGAGCACAGGAGATTTTGATTACATTTTTAGTGGTCTTGTATAATCGTCTAGATTAATGTTGAAATCTCCTACTGTTTTCACCTAACGATTTATTAATTTATTTATTTAGCAATCTTGTTTCATTGATCACTGCTGAGGAAGGACCTCTGGGATGTGAATCATGTCATTGTTATTATGCATACATACAATTTGAGTCATAATCATAATGAAAACAATCATATGTTACAAAGCAAAATAAAGAGAATAAAAATAAACATTAATTTTTACAACTGAGTTTTGAAAAAGGTTATATTGAATACAATTAATTGTTTTGTTCAAATTCTTGAATAGAGTAGAAGAAGTTGCCAATTAGATAATTTCTCAGTTGTTCTTTAAATATATGTTTATTATCTGCAAACTGTTTTATACTCTTGGGAAGTTTATTAAACAGGTGTATCCCAGAATAATTAACTCCTCTTTGTACTAATAACAGAGATGTTTGTGTTTTGTGCAAGATATTATTGTTTCTTGTATTGAAGTTGTGTACCTGTGAATTACGAGGCATGTTTTTTTAAGTAAGTACTGTTTTAAAATAAAATAAAAAAGACGTGCAAACATATATCAATGATTTTATTTTTACATGAAAGCCTGTACCTTACTCTACTTTTCTACATAATTCCCTTCAATATTGAGGTACTTGTCATAATGTAGTACCAGTTTTTGAATACCCTCCTCATAGAAATCTGCCACCTGACTTGTTAACCACTGCATCACAACTGTTTTGACTTTGTTATCGTCTTCAAGACGCTGACCACCCAGGTGTTTCTTCAAGTGCAGGAACAAATGGTAGTCACTGGGCGCCAGATCAGGGCTGTACGGAGGATGATCTAGAGTTTCCCATCGAAAAGATGTGATGAGATCTTTGGTCTGATTAGCCACATGTGGACGGGCATTGTCATGCAGCAAAACAATGCCCTTGCTGAACTTGCCACTTGAACGGCACAGATTGTTCAATGTCTCACAATAAGCTGCTGCATTGATTGTCCAATTATGAGGCAGAAATTGCACAAGCAATACTCCTTTTCTGTCCCAAAAAAACTGTGCACATGATTTTCCGAGCAGAAATCATTTGCTTGAACTTCACTTTTTTGGGTGATCTGAATGCCGCCATTCCATGGACTGTTGCTTTGATTCAGGTGTGACGTAGGCCACCCATGCCTCATCACCCGTAACAATTTGGTTTAAGAAATGATCACCATTGTTGTGGTACCGCTCAAGGAAAGTCAATGCACTGCCTAAACGTTTGGTTTTGTGTATATCCGTTAACATTTTCGGTACCCAACATGAGCACAATTTTCAGTAATTCAAGTGCTCAGTCACAATGCCATACAAAACACTACGAGAAACATTAGGAAAGTCATCACACAAGGAGGAAATCGTAAAGCGTCTGTTTTCTCTCACCTTATTGTCCACTTTCTGCACCAAATTGTTATTAACGCCCACACCGTTGTTCATCATGCACATTTGTGCAGCCATCTTTAAATGCTCTCACCTACTTTCTCACCATTCCATCACTCATAATGTTTTGTCCATAAACTGCACAGATCTCATGATGAATATCGATCGGTTTTAGGCCTTTAGCACAAAGAAATCTTATAACAGCCCGTACTTCACAGTCGGCAGGACTCACGATAATCGGAGGCATCTTAACCATTCAGTGAACAATGTAAACAAGGAAGAATTAGACTGTAATGGCATCAGTGCATAGGCAAGAAATGCAAGTACACAGTGCACATGCGCGGAATGCTGACCGTAGCGCTGCAGCCACGGTGTGACAAGATGGTACTTACTTAAAAAATACGCTTCGTAGATATAAACAGACTAAAATGTTCTGTGACAAAGCAAATGAGAGAATATATATACTAAGAAGATTGTAAGAATATTGAGTTTTAAAAAAGTTGCATACAGGAAGTTCATCGTTTTACCCCACACAGCATCCTAATAGCTCTTTTCTGTATTATGAAAATTTTTTACTTTGTGAAGAGTTTCCCCAAAAGATTATGCCATACGACATCACTGCATGGAAATATGAGGAGTACACCTGTTTCGTTAATACAAGATCTGCTGTTAAAGAAAGTGTTCGTATTGCAAAGGTGGCACTACTTACCTTCTTCAGTTGTGAAGTGATATGTTCGTGCAACTGAGTTTCTCATCTGTTTCAATCCCAAGGAATATTGAATACTCTTTGTTTCTAGGATCGTGTTATTTTTATGGCTACTTGTAAATCTGGCTGTACATTCCTAAATTTACTTTTAATGAATTTGCCTTAAACCAATTTGCTACTTCACTAAGTACTTCATTTACATTAAATTCTAGATTACTGTTTGGTGTTTTTCTCACAGTCATGTTAGTGTCACTTGCAAATAAAATACTTTGTCAGATATGTTTCCAGGAAAGTTGTAGTAAATAAGGTAACAACTATTGGAGTGGATGAGAAAGTGATTATCTGGGTAGAAGAATTATTAAAAGGTAGAAAACAGAAAGTTAGGGTAGGAAATGTAGTATCAAAGTGGAAGTAAAAATGGGAGTGCCACAGGGTAGTGTATTGGGACCATTGCTATTCATTATTATAATGAATAATTGTGTTGATTGTTTACTATCTGAAATTAGATTGTTTGTGTATGACATAATGCTATTTAAAAAAATGATAGAGGATTGTGAACAGTTGCAGGGTGATATGGACAGGATATCTAGTTGGGTTGGTAAACATGGCATAAAGATAAATGCAAAGAAGAGTCAGATTATTAGATACACAAACAAAAAGCAAAAGGTTAATTATGAATATAAGGTGGGGAAAGAATTGCTTGCTGAAGACACGAAATGTAAATATCTTGGTATTACATTTGATAACAAGCTTAACTGGGCAGGACACATTGGACAGGTGGTAGTAAAATATTTCAAAATTCTGCACTTGTTGGAGAGAGTGATGAGGGGATGCACGAGAGAAGTAAAGTAATTGGGTTACAAAACTTTGGTCAGACCAATGCTTGAATATGTTAGTGTAGTATGGGTCCTTAATTTTATGTATCAAATACAGGCTGAGGGTGCAAAAAATGGCTGCTAGATTTATTTCTGGAAATTATCGCAGAATGCAATCAGTGGCGGATATGATAAAGGAGCTGGAATGGGATTCATTGGAAGACAGGAGGAGGATGATGAGGGTCATGGGAGTGTACAGGGTGTATGCTGGCAATTAGGCATGGAAAGATATTGGAGTAGGTAAGAAAAGTAGTGCATGGAAGGGAAAAGATGATCACGACAACAAGCTGGCACTCGATTGCAGGCACAAGGGTGTGGGAAGATTCTATTTTTTAGGTAGGGGTGTCAGGGATTGGAATGAGTTACCAAGAATAATTTACCGAAAACGTTGAAAGAATTTAAAGTTAAAATTTGTAGAGGGCAAATGTAGGTGGGTGCAGGATAGGGGGTAGGGAATTTGCCACCAGAACCTGTGCTCCATTTCAGTTAATTAAATTAAATTAAATTAAATTAAATTAAAAGGTAACTGATGTATAACAAAAAGGGGAGGGGTTCTAGGACAGAGCCTTGTGGAATTCCATGTTTTATTTTTTCTCAGTCTGATGAGGCGTCTTAACATATCTTAAAATTAAAAATGGAAACTTTTTGCATTATAATTTCCATGTATGATTTAAACCATTTGCCTGCGATTCCATAAATACCATAGTATTCCATTTTTTTTTTCAAAAATAATTCATGATCTACACAGTCAAATGCTTTTACAAGATTACAAAATATTCCTCCAGGGCTCATTTTATTATTTAGTTGCTCAAATGTATTATTTAAAAGTGAATATATAGGCATTTCTATGGATGATCCTTTTAGGAACCAAAATTGTGAATTAGGAAGAATAATATATTGTGTACAGTGGCATAGCTACAATGGGGCTAGGTGGTGCAGTGCACAGGGGCCCCTATGCTCAGGGCCCAAGCGCATTTGAGAGGGCCCACGGCGACATTTTTTTTTTTAGCTCTACCCCCTCACTGCTCAGGGGGCCCCCCAAGCACAACTCAGAGGCCCCCAGCAGCAAATTTTTGTACTGGGGCCCTTGTTGACCTAGCTACACCACTGATTGTGTAACATGTTTTATTACTCTATGGTACAATGATTTTTTCAAAAATCTTTGAGCACCCGGAAAGTAATGAAAAGCGACAATAGTATCTACAATGTTGCTTCCACTTTTTTAAACAACTGTTTCACAACTGCATGTTTTAGTCTATTTGGAAAAACACCTTACATTAAGGATTCATTACAAATGTGGGCAAGTACATGATTGATACAATCTGAACATCTTTTCAGTAATTTACTTGAAACATTGTCATAGCTAGAAGAATTTTTAGGTTTTAATTATTTCATGAGTTTATTTATTTCTGAGACTATTATTGGTGGCAATTGCATTTCCACAAATCTATTTGGTAAAGCAGTATAAAGAAGCCTTAGGGCACTATGTGAGGATTGCTTTTCTATGCCTAATTTCTTTACAACCGAAGTAAAATATTTGTTAAATATTTCACAAACTTCTCCTACTTCACTAAGCACATATCCTTTTTGTTCTATTTGTATGTTTTTTGTGTGATCTACAGATTTTCCTGTTTCAGTTTTTATAATATTCCATATAGTTTTCATCTTATTGTCTGAATTTTCTATTTTCCCTGATATATACCTGTTCTTGGCCTTTCTTATTACATTTCTTAGTATTTTAGAATATAAGTTTATAATGAGCTTTCAGTGTATAGTTATCTGATTTTCTTGCTTTTAAGTAAAGATCCCTTTTCGTTTTACTATATACTCTAATAGATAGATAGAAAGATGAGTTCACTTTGATCCCATGTGAGAATAATCTCGGGGATGTGGAACAGTACATACACTTATTAGTAATGTCAATATTACTATATAATTGATAATATTATTATATATTGACAACAAGTTAGTTACAACCCATTAGTATAACCAATGACTCCTTTAATCTACAAATACAATCCCGAGTTATTTAATACTTATGATGTGGAACAGTGTATACACTTGTTACCAGCATCTAACAACCAGTTATTTTCTTACCAACTAGTTACCATGATAAGTTTCACTGTAATTTGCGACTACATATTCTATCATGTTAGTTGCTATTTATGTGGAACAGTACACACACCTATTAACAATATCAATTATGTAGGATTAATATCAATTATATTACCAACAACTCATAAGCAGTCAATTACTTAAAAACCTGTTAGTATCATAATTTTCCACAGCAGTTTTTGAGTGCATGCTATCCCATGTTAGTTACTATATATGAGTGAAATTTTGTAAACAGTGTAATTACTTCATTTGTCAAAAGTTTAAACAGAAAGAAAAACCATATATATCATTTTAATTTAATTTAATTTAATTTAATCGCAATGGAGCACAGGCTTTGGTGGCAATTTCCCTACACACCCATCTTCCCCCTATCCTGCTCCAACCTACATTTGCCCTCTACAAATTTTATCTTTAAATTCTTTCAAAGTTTTCGGTAAATTATTCATCATTTCTCTTGGTAACTCATTACAATCCCTGACACCCTTACCTAAAAAAGAGAATCTTCCTACACACTTGTGCCTGAAATCGAGTGCCCGCTTGTGGTCATGGTCATCTTTTCCCTTCCATGCACTACTTTTCATACCTATTTCAATATCTTTCCATGCCTCATCGCCAGTATATGCCCTGTACACTCCCATGACCCCCCTCATTCTCCTCCTGTCTTGCAATGAATCCCATTCCAGCTCCTTTATCATATCCGTCACTGAATGCATTCTGCGATAATTTCCAGAAACAAATCTAGCAGCCCTTTTTGCACCCTCTCCAACTCCTGTATTTGATACGTAAAATGAGGGTCCCATACTACACTACCATATTCGAGCAATGGTCTGACCAAAGTTTTGTCACCCAATTCTTTGACTTCTCTCATACATCCCCTCATCACTCTCACCAACAAGTGCAGAACTTTGAAACCTTTTTCTACCACCTGTCCTATGTGTCCTGCCCAGTTAAGTTTGTTATCAAAAGTAATTCCAAGATATTTACATTTCAAGTCTTCAGCAAGCAATTCTTTCCCCACCTTATATTCATAATTAACCTTTTGTTTATTATTTGTGTATCTAATAAGCTGACTATTCTTTGCATTTATCTTCATTCCATGTTTATCAACCCAATTAGATATCCTAGTCCAGATCACCCTGCAACTGTTTACAATCCTCTATCGTTTTGATTCTTTTATACAGCATTGTGTCATCTGCAAACAATCTAATTTCAGATAGTAAACAATCAACACAATTATTCATTATAATAATGAATAGCAATGGTCCCAATACACTACCCTGTGGCACACCCATTTTTACTTCAACTTCTTTTGATACTACATTTCCTACCCTAACGTTCTGTTTTCTACCTTTTAAAAATTCTTCTACCCAGCAAATGACTTTCTTATCCACTCCAATGGTTTTTACCTTATTTACAACCATTTTATGGCTTACTCTGACAAACGCGTTTGACAAATCTAGTGCTACACTATCAATTTGGCCTACCTTGTCCATTTCATCTGAAATATCTTGCATATATCCCACCAACTGAGATTCGCATGAATATCCTTGCCTGAAACCATGTTGCCTGCTTGAAAACCACTTACGTTCCTCACATATATTTCTGATGTGGTTGCATATCAATCTTTCCATTAATTTACCTACCACTGATGTCAAACTGATTGGCCTGTAATTCTCAACTCTATTTCTCACCTCTCCCTTTTGTACCGTTACTACTATTGCACTTTTCCAGTCCTGTGGTAAGCAGCAAGTGTCTAGACTCAATTTAAATAATATTTCAAGATAAGGTACAATGTCACATCCGGCTATCTTTAAGATACCTGTAGTAATATTATCTTCACCAGCCCCTTTTTTTTCAGCTTTCTTATTTCCTTCATGATTTCATCAGGATGGATATAAATCTTTTTACTATCATCATTTCTAATTGTGTTGTTAAGCTCGTTCTCTGAATTAGACCCTCCTGTTTCTGATTCATTGTCCCTAATGCTTTCACTGAACCAGTTACTTAAAATCTCTGCCTTTTTCAAATCATCAGTAACTTCTTCTCCATCCTTATCTATAAGTGTCTCTACACCCTCCCTTCCCCTCAGTTTCCTGATATAGCCATAGAAATTTCTAGATGCATCAGTCAATGGTCCTCATGCACTGACAATACTCTTCATAAACCCATCTTTAGCCATTTTCTTTGCTGTTATTAAGTCCTTGTTAAGTTGTTTTAAATATTCCCTACTACCCTGCTGTCTCTTAACTCTGTTATGTTCTTTCCTTACCAACCTCTTTAACCTCGTCACTTCCCTATTAGAGTACATAGGTTCTCTACTTCTCTTTATTTTCTGCTTTGGAATAAATTTTTCTTCCCCCTTTCTTATTATCATCCTTGAACTCTTCCCACCTTGACTCTACTGTACCTGAGCCTTCCTTCCATTTGCTGAATTGTTCTCTGAAATATCTCCTCAAATTTGAAACCTTGTGCCTTTTTATAATTGTACCTATTTCCCCCTTCAATTTTGGCTGCTGGTTTACTGAATCCTCTAATATCCATCAGAACTGCTTCATGATCACCTTATTCCTTCAGTTACTTGATACCTCAAAAGGTTTTCATCGGGCTTAATTAGAAATATATCCAAAATATTTTGTCCCCTAGTGTTTTGCTCAACTACTTGTGTAAATCCTCCTTCCCTTATTAAGATATTTGCAAATCTTTGTTCCCTTGTGTTATTTATCTTATTCCCTTCCCAGTTTACACCTGGTAAATTTAAATCCCCGCCGATGATGATCATTCTATTCTCACCTCTGAAATCTGAGTATGAATTTAATTCTCCCCAAGAGCCTCATCCTCTTCTGTCATTCTTCCACTGCGGTAAACAGCCTAATACTCTGAATTTTTCGTTTTTATTACCCCAGAAATCTACCCCAAGTAACTCATGGTCTTGATCTATGAATGCCAGTGAACTGTGGTAAGTTTTTGCTTACTAGTATGAAGACTCCTCCACCAATCGCTCCTCTATCTCTGCAGTGGACACTCTGTAACCATCAGGAAAAACCTCACGGTCTAGTACTTCTTCTTTTAACCAACTCTCTACCCCAATTATTACTTGTGGTTCGTGCATCTCTATTAAGTTTGCAAATTCGATATCTTTGTTCATTATACTTCTACAATTTATCATTAACACCCTTACTACTGGCTTTACATTTTCAGAATCTATCTCCTCTTTCCCACTTTTACCGCAGTCAGTTATTGTTTCAGCCATTTCATCTATTTCTTTAATGTCTGTGACTTTCCCCATTGCGAATCTGCAATCAGTATCACTTTGATAATCTATTTCTATCCCTTCACCAGCAGCCCCTAACCTAAAAAAGGCATAGTCCTGACCCCATCATCACTGGAAACGGGCTCTCTCACTGCTTTAGCTAACAACTCAGAAAGTACTCCCTTCCCCCTTCTATTTAGGTGTAGGCCATGCCTAGTGAAACGCCACCTATCAATGGTGTTCACAGGCACAACCCCCAACACAGAACTAATGACTTTCCCAAGTAGCACTTCCGTTTCCACATTAACCCGCCTCACAGCATAGTTCAATTGTGGTCGGTCATGGCGACTTAGGACCTGCATGAGCTCCACCCTGGTATGCTATGCCTCCTTCACCACCTTCCTCAGGTCACTCTCTATACTATAACTCACAGTTTCTATCAATACTATTTCCCGCACCTCCCACTATCACTACTCTATCATCCTTAGTGAAACTCCTACAAAGGGAACCTATATCCTCTATTACCTGCCCTAATGTTGCACTAGGTTTGAAAAAACTTGTGACCTGATATCCTGTACCTAACTGATCCTGCAGAAGAGGGCCTACACCTCTCCCATGGCTACTACCTAGCAGTAGAACCCTTTTTTTCCTATTCTTGTCCTGCACGTCCTTATTCCTAAAGGTCTGCTGCATCTTACCTATTCCTACTCCTACATCTACATGAGGCTCTTCTCCTCCTGACTCTGGCAACAGGTCAAACCTATTTTTTCCCACAATTATTGAAGTGTCTGGCTTGTTCATCTTGTTAACCATGATTCTCCTACGACCTGTTACCAGCTCCCACCCATCCTTATCAACTTCCTCCAACCCACTATCCCTATTTTTTGCCTCTACAGCTTGAGCCTCGACAAGCTCAGCCCCCACAGGCTGTGCTTGTGCAGTCTGAGCCTCCACAGGCTGAACCTCCACAGGCGAGGCCACCACAGACCACGCCTGCAGAGGCTGAGCCTCCACAGGACGAGCCTCGAGAACCCTGATCCTTTCACACAACTCCCTAATCGTTTCGCCCATCTCCCACATCCTATCATCCCTAAGACACAGTGAACAAAACCATGGGAGAGCCTCATTTATTTCCCCCGTTTCCTCTTCCCCACATCCCCAGTAAAACCACTTCTTACACCAACTACAACCCATCCCCTTCGCAACGTACCTACGACAGACGTCACAGTTTCCAGTCATGATTTTCCCAAATACTTCAACCATCTTCTAAACAAACCTTAAATTTATTTGATAAAGTAGTCTTATAAAGTTTATACTATATTTTTTTTAACGTTTTTACTAAATATGATAGGCGCTATACTCGACTAACTGTTGAATTGTTATATATATTTAATTTGATTGAAGTTGTATGATGTGGACAACTTTGTCACCTTCCCCTTCCATACACCATATGTACTATTTTATCAGTCATTCTTAGTTACCAAATTCAAAGAAGAAAATTCTTTCACAAAGTAAAATAGGTTCTGAAGCAGAAACTCTTTCAGTTTGGACATAAAGTAGTTGGGTTTTTGTAGATAACATTTAATTTCTGTTGGTAAGACATTGAATAAGGAAGCTGCAGTAAATGTTAACCCTTTCTGTACAATTGACAGTGATTTGTAATCCTTGTGAATATTATATTTATTCCTAGTATTATGGCTATGTATGTCAGCATTAAGATTGAAGTGTTCATGATTTTCCACTACAAATGATAGTACGGAGTAGGCCTATACATACTGTGCTGGCATTGTTAGTACACCCAGGTTTTTAAATAGATTTCTGCACAACGTCTGTGGGCTTGCTCCACAAATAGTTCTTATAGCATGCTTTTGCAATTTAAATACCCTCTGTGCTTGTGACGAGTTTCCCCAGAATGAGATGCCATAAGTGAGCAGGGAATGAAAATATGCAAAATATACTAACTTTCTGGTTTCTATATTAGCTATTCTAGATATTACCCTAAGTGAAAATGTTGCAGAATTCAATTTTTTAAGAAGTTGTTGAATATGTTGTTTCCTGTTCAATTTGTTATCTATACATACACCCAGGAATTTTGTGAAACTGCTTTCATTGTTTGCTTTTCCTTCTGATATCACATTATAACTGTCCTTTGTTTTATTTTTTGTAACAAACTGAAGTAACTGTGTCTTTTCTACATTAAGTATTAGTTTTTTGGCATTATACCACCTGTTAATTTTCTTTATAACATCATTTGCTGTGTTTTCGAGGTTTTCTGCTGATGAGTCTTTCAATCATAGGCTAGTATCATCTGCAAAGAGCACCATGTGCTCATTATCACCTAGTATATGTGGGAGGTCATTTATATAGATTAAGAACAGCAGAGGGCCAAGAATTGAACCCTGAGGCACACCACATTTAACTATACCCCATTCTGAGTTTATAACATTTCCTGTATTAGCATCTTTCAGTGATACACATTGCTTTCTATTTTCCAGGTATGATTTAAACCAAAGTCCTGGCTTACCACTAACTCCATAGTGGTCTAATTTACCTAATAGAATCTCATGATCAACACAGTCAAAAGCCTTAGCAAGATCACAGAAAATACATAGGGAATTTAATTTTGTATGCATTGATTCCAGTATGTTGTTTACAAAAGCAAAAATTACAGAATCTGTTGAAAGTTATCCATCCCTTATCCAATTCATTGTTTGGAGTGTTGACAACTTTCCTTTTTTTGAAACTACCTTTGAAAAGTGTTAGAAATATATTAAGAAAATTTTGCATTAACGCCCTGTGCAGTGTACACTTCTGACCAGGGTTCATTATTTAACCCTTTGACTGCTGTTGACGTCTATACACGTCATGCTGCCTGCGGGCCCCGAGTGCTGATGACGGGTATAGCCGCAGCCGCCGGATTTTCCCTGAGTGCTGATGACGAGATAAGCCGCACCCGCCTGCCGCTATGTGTGTGCTGATGACGAATATAGACGCGCCACTACCTGAGTCGTAAAGCGGACTTCTCGCCGCATTTCTGAATAGCCTTTCGCAGTTTTGGTCGCTAGCTTATCGTACGAATGTTTGTCTGCTGGGAGCCTAGGCTTCGCTCTACAGTTCACTGTTCAACGAAAATTACATCAGTGTTCTTTGTGTCCTGTATTTTATAAAGAAAACTGAAAGACGTCGTGGGTGCATTGAGGAATAAATCATGGAGATTCTTACGATGAGGATGAACTACTTCATTTTGATGGAAGTGATAGCTTTTCCACAAAATCGGAAAGCTGTAATTCTAAAACATACTCGTCAGGAGGGGTGACAGTGCAGTCTCATGTTTCAACAAGTTAGTTGTTCTGAAGAATCAGAAAGTGATAGTGAAACGGCTACGAAGAAATTACGTCTTGGCGATAAATCTAACTAGAAAATCATTCTCGTCCAGTTAGTCACGCATTTGATGTTACACTATTGGGACATGCGTGTCAAATAGGGAATGTGTCAAGTATTCTGTCAGTTTTCATGTTATTTCTTACAGAAGAACTGACGAAATATATAGCTGATGAAAAGAATCGGTTTTGTATAACCACTATGAAGAATACTCCAGAATCAGAGCTTTCTCGAATATCAAAGTGGAAAGATACTGGATATGATGAAATGTATTATTTCAGAGCTATTTGTCTTCTGATGCCTAGCGTGAAAAAAAATTGAAAATTAGGGAATATTTGACCAGAGATGTCCTTCTAAATACTCCAATTTTTAGTGAACTTATGTCCAGATACCGCTTTTTGTTACTCTGGTGAGGTTTCGTGTGATTTCGCCGCAACCTGCCCCTCTATTTCACATAACGTAATTAATGGACAGACACTTCATAGCTTAGAAATGAAAAATCTGTTGAGTACTTATGTGGAACAAATTTCATCAAAGAAACAAAATTACGTATAATCGGGTAATTACAAAGCGCAGCAAACATTCAGTCAACATCGAGATATTTTGGGTGTCTACATCTACAAAGATATTCCGGAAACCAAATTTCGGTGTGTGGGGGAGGCTGCTTGAACAATTATCATTTTAAGGTCTCTTTCTATATTCGTGAATAGCGCGAGGAAAAATCGGATGGCTTTAACTCTCTGTATGAGTTCGAATATCTCTAATTTTACATTCGTGGTCTGAACGCGGTATGTAAGTGTGGAATACAATAATTCTAGCATTTTTTTCGAATCAACAATAACACTCTAATACAGTAAGGAACCTACAGAAACTGCCAAGAAAGAACTGTAAACTATTGACGTAAATTTAAGAATCACCACGCTTTCGACATAAGCTGCAAAAATCGAGAGAAAAATGCAAGCAAGAAATAATTATTAGTTATGAAAAATAGGGTTAATGATTCAGTTTCATTCTGTAGTAATTTATTTGCAGAGAAACTATGTAGTGAGAGCATTTATTCTGTATCAGTCATGAGAGGTCACAGTGCTTCACCAGAAACATTCAGCACAGGGCGGGTGGAGCCGCTCGGACGGCTCCGTCCCCAGGGATAATCACTTAGCGCAGGTAGCAGGCCACAGTGTGGCAGGTACACGATCCGCCGTCAGCAGTCAAAGGGTTAAGGAATCTATTAAATGTTTTATACTGTTTTCATTAATATTTCTTCTATATACCCAGTGTTTCTTTATCTGTTTAACAGTGTTTCTGGACTTGATACTTAACAGCTGGGCATCATGATCTGAGATACCATTTATTACTGGTAGTATGTTGTAATTACTGTACTGAAAAATATTCATAAAAAAATTGTCAATTGTAGTCCTGCTATTATTTTGTATTCTTGTGGGCCATCCTACCTCTGAGAAAATGGCTTAGTATGCCTCCTACGAGAGGATCCAACCAACCTTCGGGTTGTGGACTAAGTTAAGTTTATGGAAATTTACAAGTGCCAAGACAATATCAAGGCTTACATATCTAGCCTCTCATTGTTGTGATTAAGAAAGTCAACATTAAAATCTCCACATAAAACTATTTGTTTGTGAAACATAGTAACAAAGATTCTAACAGAGATAAAAACAGTCTAAAATTTCCTGAGGGGGGCCTATAAATTGCCTATTACTATGAGCTCTTCCTTACCATATTCTGATTTTGTAACAAAGCATTCAAAGTGTTGTTCTATACAATACTTACTTACACCTACACTGTTGCACTGAATATTATTTTTAACAAAAATGGTAACTCCCCCGTTCTCCATTTTACGTCTACAGAAATGAGAGCTTAGTTTATAATTTGGGATGGACAGCTGAGATATTCATGTGTCAGACAAGACAAATGATCTACATTAAAATTTCTTGAAATTTGAATCTCTTCTAGGCGTAAGGTAATATCATCAAAATTACTAAATATTCCTCTATATTGATGCAGATTAGAGGTCTGAACACTTTGATTCAATGAAGAATAGTGATTTGAACACTTTGATTCAATGACTTTGAATTGTTTACTTTATTTAAACATACTGGTATGTCAGTTGGACTTTATAATTTCAATAAGTTTTGATGAGCAGAGACATTAATTTCTTTTAGACATCGTAATACATGTATTTTATTTACTCTAAAAAAGGCCGGGACTTAACACCACTTATAACAGGAATACATACAAATAGTGTAACTACAGGACTTGGGTTAAATAGCTGTGTGGTTAGCCAGATTTGTTTTCCATGGATTAATGTAATTGCTCAATGTGTATGTTGATATAGGTTCTTAATATATGAAATTATATATTTTTACTACATAATTTGAATCATTGTTTCCAAACCTGTGGTCTGTGAAGAGTGTTCAGGCGTTCTGTGAGCAGAATATTGTAAATTTTTATACCCTATTTGTAAGCAAGTATAAGCTTTAAGAATAAGTTTTTAAAAGTTACAATTATTTTAAAGGCCAAGAAAAAATCTGGAATTTCAAGGACAAGGATGGGACAGCATTATTCCTACAACAGTCTATTCATTTCCAGTTGGCATTAAAAAGAGCTCTGTTCATCTTATGATTAAAAGTAAATGACTGTTTTCTGAGAGCATTGTACTAAATGTGAGTGCTGTGGTTCATGCTAGGGTTGGTAATGCAAGAGTGGTGAAGTAAAAAAAAAAAATTTAATGTCTAGCATATTTTATTTTGTACTTGTAAGTTGGTCGAATAGTGTAGGATCAAGCCTATATTAACATTATTATTCATTTGGTTACTAAATATTAATAGTCTGGTCAATCTGTAATTAATTTTTAGCAGTTCACTTTCAGATTCATAAGTGTGGTTCCTCAGGAATTCAAGACATGCATTTTGATTTATTATGTTATAATGGTGTGATGAAATAGGTTCCAGATGTTAATAACATAAACAGAGGGTAAAAATTAGGCCAATAGAAGTTGGTGTCCGGAGCATTATTTTTGACAGTTTATCGGTCCTTGAGACAAAAAGCCTGTGAGAAACCCTGATTTAAATGATATTTAGACAAATGGTTATACTTTGTTTCTTTAGTAATGGCCTTGTTGCAGACAGAAAAAAAAAAAAATCTAAAAGAAGTAAATGAAATGATTCAACTTTCTGAACGAGTTGTTCAAGATTTTTATTCAGTATTTACGTGGTGCAAAAACACTTAGTATATAGCCTCAGTAACACCTGTACCAGTCATTTCAATCAGTGCTTTCCAAAAGACTGCTAATTAACTTAAATATCTTTATATCTAAAATTAAGGAAGGATAGGGAAATATGACCTAACACTTACCACAGATGAAGATGGCTGAGATGATGAACACACCCACCCACCCACCCACACACACACACACACACACACACAAATCCACACAAGAGAAGTACAATATTTATGCCTACAGCCTTATACGTGCAGAAGTGAGACACCCGGGGGAGACCGCCGACTGGTGATTCACCAGTCAGCAGTTTCGGTGTACACATCAGAATCCGCCTGGTGTCTCACTTCTGCACGTATAAGGCTGTAGGCCAAAATATTGTGCTTCTCTTGTGGTTTTTTGTGTTCGTCATCCCAGCTGCCTTCATCTGTGGTAAGTGTTTGGTTATATTTCCCTATCCTCTCTTAGTTTTATCACCTTAAATCATTTTGCCGCTCATTGTTTTTATATTTAAAATGATGGACAAACCACTGGGCCAATACAGGTCATTTCCACACAAAATGTTGTTGAGGTTGTGAGAAGTGGGGAAGCACTGTGTGACATCAGAGTCACCTTCCACCGACCAGCAAGTAGTACCTGAGTAGCGGACTAATACATTGTTTCAAGTCAGTCGCGATCTAAGTGAGTTAGCGGGTGGCTCGGTTAGTGTAGTGATCGATACTACCTTAATTGTGCGGTTCATTTAATATCAAGAACAGGACTTACAGAGTTTAGCTAGAACAGTACGTGTGATATGAAAAGTTCTGAACAGTGCCGAAGTGAAGAAGAATATTAGCAGTGACACTAAAGTAACTTAGTGGAAAGCAGACTCAATTATTAGTTTCTTTTTTTTTTTCTTAAAGAACTACAGAATGATGAAGTTTCGATTAGCCTTTGTATTTAAAATTTGATGGTGACCAACCAGTTTGATGTTTTAAGATCTTAAACGTGTAGTGGACTGAAGTTTGCGCTAACGTACTTGGTGACTTTTTTTAAATTGATTATCCACGCATCTACTACTTAGGGCTGGTTTGGTACACCATCTGGCAACTGCATCAACAATGACCTTGTAACTCCACAGAGTGATGATGAGGGTATTTGCATATAAAGAAAGTTGTATTAGGTTTATAAGTGAGTATCGAATGTGTGATATTCGATAGATCGATATGAAATATCGTTGGGGTGTCAGTCAGGTATTGGCTACGGAAGAGTATGGACGGTGGGAGCAGGGAGTAGTCACACGTGTACGTATCATGTGGATGGTGTACTATTATGTAATCGGCAGATTATTACGTGAACTGTGCTAGAGTACTTTTGGTAGACTGGGTATATGGCCCGGAGTGATATGATGGGCTATAAACTTTGTTTGGTGAACTGTTTTGGAGTTGTGCCACATCGATGGTTGAATAATTAATTACTGAAATTGGACTTACTAATTCACAAACTTATTTATCCTTGAAACTGCATTCTTTGATGATGAAGTCATATTTTCCTTGTCTGTTAGCTTGCTTTGGTTTATGTAACGTTCTGAAGAATAAATCTTGGTGAACTGTGGAAACTAGTTAGTGAATGTGATTTCTCAATAGCTTCCCACATGTTCCTTTGAATGTTATTCAATTAATGTATTTAATTAGTAAAGCTAACCAGACTGGCGACTGCACAGCAATCGAATCATATAACTAGATATAACGAGTGGTAAAAAAGGAAGCATTGAACATTATGTAAAGCAGCATAGCTGTACAATCGCAATGACAAACATTAACCAAATATAAAAATATTACGTTCAACCTGTTTAAAATAATTAACCTGTCTCTAGAACTGTTTATGAATCATTTACCAAACTGGTAATAAGTTTTATGCACTAAGTCTGTGTTGAGTGAACATACACGTAAAATATGACCCGTGAGTCTTACATGTCGACACATGACGGACTGTGTGGAAAGAATTAGTACCAGGGGAAGAAGCAGTTTTTTTTCCTTCCAAACCCTGGGAAAATGCACAAAAAAGGAAAATTAGTGGTACTCCAATGGCAACAATTAGACCGGTGCCTACAATACTCAAAGGTTTCGAAGAGACTCTACTTGAGGCAAGTAGTGTGGCTGGTCAGAGAACATCATAGAAGATACACTACAATATTTGACACAGAAGTGGCACAGCTGAGCAGTGACGGGAGCAACCAGTACGGGACCGAAGACAGCGAGCAGAGATAAGAGTCATCGTGCAGAGCTGAGAATGCTGTACACTGCTTGCTGGTTATCTGAGAGCTTTAAATCTTTTCCAAGATTTCCTTAGAGTTTTTCCCATTTCTCCTATAAAATATCCAGGAAGAAAATCGGACAGATGCTTGGTGGTTTAATTAATATAGTAATTAAGTAGTCCACCATAAAGTTTAGTTTAACATTTGTTTATTTTCCAGAAAACTCGTCAGCGATATTGTTTACAAGCAAAGATACAATCCAGAGATACTACTAATGCAGTCTTTGGCAGTTGCAAAGTGAATCTGTATATACTAACTAACTGCCCTGCTGATTTCTTTATATAGGCTCTATCTAAATTTCCCGAACACTTCAAAAGCTTCCCCAAGATATTTCTCGAACATTAACAATTACTCAAACAATTAAACATATTAAAAACAATCAGAATTAATACATAATCATTAACATCATTACAAAATGGTCAGAATGGAAATTAAAGGTACTTAAACACAGAAATCATTTTAAACTGTAGAAAATTGTCCTGTAGACATTGTAACTTGCATTAATACTTGGAATTACACACATTTAAGCAATTCTCTTGCACAATTCTGTTCTTAAACATATTAAATGGCCTTTAAATAATTTCCTTTCATAAAACAAATTCTTTATACACTGATTTACAAGAAATTGCAAAACAAACATACCAGATCATATTCAAGCAAACTTTAGCTCACTACAGATACTTCATTAAATACAATTCTATTTAAAGTTCAGGTATGAGGGCTGTTACAACCCCTCCCCAGGATTCACTTCATTTTAGATAGTTAAAATTGATTAAATCTGTCATGAATCTAAGCAGGTTGTATGTACACAAAATGCCAACACAAACAGGTTACCATCAATCAACCATAAAGACTTTTACAATGATGCAATGCAAATATATATGCCTTCATTACATGCAACACCTATACATAGTTCATGACACTGGTTCTGGTTACAATAATTGTCCATTTTACAGATCCAATCATTTTTTAAATTTTTTTTTCAGTTACTGTTTTACACAACAAACATTCAATGTCATCACCTTAAGTTACAATTTAAATATTGCTGTATGCTTGTTAATGACAACAGCCTGTTTACATTTTACAGCTGATAATTTGTCACTAGAATGTAGCAAGTCACAACATTATGAAAACACCAAAAGTCTCTAGACAAAACTGTTACAAATGGTTTTATACATTGGAATTCTTACATCTTAAATATTCAGTATTATTATATCTGCATCTAAACTGAAGTACTCAAACAAGGTTTACTCCTCATATTTTCATTCAGTAATGTCATATGGCATAATTTTTTGGGGAAACTCTTCACAAAGTAAAAAAGTTTTCATATCACAGAAAAGAGCTATTAGGATGTTGTGTAGGGTAAAACCAAGAACTTCTTGCAGACAACTTTTTAAAAAACTCAGTGTTCTTACAATGAGTTCTCAGTATATATATTCTCTCATGTGCTTTGTCATAGATAATTGTAACCTGTTTACTTCTAATTCACAGGTACACAATCTCAATACAAGAAGCAGAAATAACTTGCACAAACCACAAACATCTCTGTCATTAGTACAAAGAGGAGTAAATTATTCTGGTATACATCTGTTTAATAAACTTCCCAAAGGTATAAAACAATTTGCAGAAAATAAAGATATATTTAAAGAAAAACTGAGAGATTATCTAATTGGCAACTCCTTCTACTCCATTCAAGAATTTGAACAAAACAATTAATTTATTCAATATGACTTTTGCAAATCACAGTTGTAAAAATTTATGTTTATTTTATTGTCTTTATTTTTCTTTGTAACATATAATTGTTTTTTACTATGATTATGACTCATATTGTATGTATTTATATTAACCATGACATGTTTCACATCCCTTAGGTGCTTCATCAGCAGGGATCCATGAAACAAGATTGATAAAAAAAATAAAAACAAACTATCTATATACATCAATTGACAAAATCTTATTTACAAAATTAGATATTTACAGTTGGTGACCCCTCCCCAAACCATGCATTCCAAAAACTAATTCCATAAGTGGGTTCCAGGATTTCTCTGGAAACACAAAGCCATGTAAATTACTTTTTCCTAACTTTCCAATTTTCTTCTACCTTTTGGATACACATCTAATACTACATTTCTATATACATAAAGCTTCACTATATACAGACAGATATACAAACTTTGAAACATCTGAAACAGCAGCCTTTGGTATCACCATAGAATAGCTGAGACATTAAATGGTTCTGTTTGTACAAATTCTTTGTCCCTTAACAGCAGTGTTGCTTACTCAACTGGTAATACAAATTTACTATCCTCACTACTGCAGTTAAGTCTGTCATTACTTCCAACTCCACTCTCCATTGTCTGATTACTATCTAAACCTACCAAACTATTATTATTAGTACCTACAACTGTTTTAACATCTGGCTCAATGACTTCTTCCACAACATGCTTATTTTTCTCAGCAACTACGAGTTCACTATTACTATTGTACTAAACATAGTGTCACCTAAGTCACATTCCGTAAATTTTTCCAAATCAGAAACTGGTTCAGATAAATCCTTACTCCCACCCCTTTCTCCAATGTCATCATCTACACCAAACAAAGAACTAAATAATTTTTCCAACTTAGGGATTGGTACATAAGCCTTTTCAACCTCTCTCTCCTCAGTAGACAAACATTTTAACTTAAATTCTCTTCCTTATCTGGGTCTCTTATCCACATTACTGAATCACCCTCATCTTCAAGGTATTTAAGAAACTACTCAATTTCATCACTTCTTCAAACTTCCTTACCACCTGTATAAGCAAACATAGTCCCAACTAGTTCATGCTGGATCCCACCAGTTTCAGATAGCCATATGGTACTATGTACTACAAATTCTGCATTACTTTTGGTAATTAAGTCGTGACCATTCTGTAAATTATTACTTTCACACACTGATGCTAGTGATAGGGTACTATGGTGGTCCCCCTTCTGCTCTATCCTATCATCAACTTTATTAATTACATCCCTCATTACTACAACCCTATCCTGAAATTCATTTGCTGCTACCTCCACCAAGCTACCTACCACTATGGGACTATTTTCTACATTACATTTAGCAACTTTCTCATCACATCCTGGATTTACAACTTTCTCACAGTCTGGAAATGTTACTACAGAAACATTACCATCAGAAACTACTTTGTTTACAGTTAAATTAACTACTTGGTCTTTATTAGGAATGACTCCCTTCTCTTTGACAATAATATTATTATTTGAGCATCCACTAACCAAATTTTTAGTAACATTTGACCCACCAGCATTTCTAACTATAGCATTTACCTCATGGGAAATAGTACTTGGACCCAAACTCCTTCCCACCACTGTTCAGTTCCATACAGTGGGGTATCTTAGTATGACTGCTCCCCACACTGCTCTTCCTTTCTATTTTGAGGGTTCTGTTCCCTTACCTTCCCATTATCATTTCTCCTTGTATAATTATCAGGATCTCTTCCCCTGGATCTACCATTACTTGATCTATGATCCCCCTTGAAGGACTTCTGCTTTCCCTCGTACGGTAATGATTGTAATACCGATCAGAGAATGACTCCTGAGCATTCAAACGCCTCAATAATTCAGAAACCCTGTCCACATTGATTAGATCCAAGGTAGCAATTAAATTTCTTGTTTGCTGAGGTAGTCTAGCTCCTATCAAATCAATGAATTCTTCCTTCCCATAAGGATGGTCTAAATACTTACACCGAATCCAACATCTATGAAAAAAATCATGCTGAGTTTCTCTACCAGGTCTGTATGGCCTACCTGTCATCAACTCTCTCTTTTCCTGAATCTGTCTACTAGTTGATCAAAAATGTTTCAAAAAGTTTTCTTTAAACAGCTTATAGTCAGTCACTTCCCTAGCTTGCCTATCACACCATGTCCTAGCATAAGACTTCAGATGTTTACACACAAGTGCAATTTTCTTACTGTCGGGTAACAAATTAAAACAGTTCGATCTTTGAAAATTATCTATAAATTCTGTAGGGTGAAGTCTTCCACTGTCATCATAGAAATCAAACTCTTCCTTAAGGTCAGCACTGATAATTGGATTACCTGTTAAGAGAACCCCCTGATCTAACCCAGTAACGCTTTTCTCTAACTGATTTACATTAAATTGGGTTGCCTCTAATCCCTGGGTAAGCTATTCCTAAAGATTTACCATAGCATTAACATTTTGTTACATCTCATGTCTCAGCTCAGTAGCTTTAATATCACTGGCTTGGAATAAACTGACATATTCCTCCCTCATCTTATCACAATTTTCACTGACTTTCTTCACCTCTTTATAAATCAAATTTTCAAATTTAGCCTTATTCTGTTCACAAATTTTTGTAACTTTTTCAAATTTCTCCTAGCACTCTACAACTGTTTGCTCCAGTTTCGAATTTAAATTATTAACATCCTCTTTAAATTGATAACTAAAATCCTGAAATTGCCTACTGATTTTCTCATCAAAACAGTCAGCAAATTCAGAGAATTTGATCTCAAAATCCATTTCATTTTTAAATTCAGAAAACTTAATCTCAAATTTACTATCAATTTTGGAAAACTTACTATCAAATTTTCCATTGATTTCAGCAAATTGAGAATTAATTTAGAAAATTTGCTGTCAAATTTACCATTGATTTCAGGGAATTTGCTATCGAGAATTTTTAAATTCAGAAAATTTGGCTACAAAAGATTCTAGAAATGCTTGAAGATTCTGACTATCAGCCATTCTCAGTTATTAGCAAAATCAGCATAAAAACAAACTTGGGGAGACTTAAATTTTAGTTAATCTGCCACAAATGAACATGCCATAAACAAAAATTTGAATATTCAGTACTTACTGTTCGTTGTCAGTTTGGTACCACTTAAATACTTTCTGTCACCTTATTTTTCTCCACGTAGCACTTTTACACCACTAAACAACTCTTTTTCACTGATTAAAACACTTAACCAAACTTTTCACACACAAAACACTGCACTGCTGGAAGACATTGATTTTCTAATCGCCCAGTTTCGAAGAAAGATGGTATCCTGAGGCTGAAGAAAATCCGGTTGCTGTCGGAAAATTACATGCCGATTCCAGACGCCGCTGGAAAATCTCCGATGAGTACTGCAATATCAACTCGTTGTACTCAGTTTCAAGCTGTCGCCGAATAATTCACTCGTCGAAATTCTTCAACTAGTGCAGCTTTTATAACCTCTACGTGTCGTAGTCTGTCGATAACTCGTCGTAATTAGCTGCAGATTCTTTTAGAAAATCAACATCTCACAGATGTTTAATGATTTGTCATCCTGTCACGGTCGCCATGTCAGATGCTTGGTGGTATAATTAATATAGTAATGAAGTAGTCCACTATAAAGTTCAGTTTAACATTTTTTCCCCCAGAAAACTCGTCAGCTATATTGTTTACATGCAAAGATACAATCCAGAGATAATACTAATGCAGTCTTTGGCAGTTGCAAAGTGAATCTGTATATTCTAACTAACTGTCCTGCTGATTTCTTTATATAGGCTCTATCGAAATTTCCCGAACACTTCAAAAGCTTCCCCGAGATATTTCTCGAACATTAACAATTACTCAAACAATTAAACATATTAAAAACAATCAGAATTAATACATAATCACTTAACATTATTACAAAATGGTCAGAATGGAAATTAATAGGTACTTAAACACAAAATCATTTACAGAAATCATTTTAAACTGTAGTAAATTGTCCTGTAAATATCGTAACTTGCATTAATACTTGGAATTACACACATTTAAACAAGTCTCTTGCACAATTCTGTTCTTAAACATACCGTATTAAATGGCCTTTAAATAATTTCCGTTCATAAAACAAAGTCTATATACACTACTTTACAAGAAATTGCAAAACAAACATACCAGATCATATTCAAGCAAACTTTAGCTCACTACAGATACTTCATTAAATACAATTCTATTTAAAGTTCAGGTATGAGGGCTGTTACAGTTTTCTCTCCTAACTTAGCAAAACATTTTTTCTCACTGTTGTGATCTGTGGTGATGGAAGGGAATTTTTTAATTCCATCTGCAGTGTTGCCTAAAATACGACCTTTTGTATGTTTAGATAGTGTGCGGCAGCTGGTGCTTCACGTGTGGTGTCATTGTTTTGCTTTGTTCATATTATTCGTGAGGAGTGGGCTTTTGATATTTCATGTGCTCTCGTTTTTTTGAAAGTATAACCATGCCGGGGACAGAAGTAGGCACTGACGCAGGGTTAGCGGAGATTCTTCAAATTTTAAATGAGATCCTTAAGTCAACTATTGAGACCCTTAATTCCAAGTTTGAAAATTTAAATACAAATACTAATTCAATTCCAAATTTGAAAATTTAAATTTAGATCTTAAATAAAGTACTGAAATCCTTTATACTCAATTTGAAAATTTTAATTCAGACCTTAAGTCAAATATTGACTCCCTCAATTCCATGTTTGGAAATTTAAGAGCCGAGCTAAAGGCAGACGTGGAAGTTTTTCATTCCAAGTTGCTGCATGAACACAAGTCCCAAGTAGCTGAATTACAAAAGGATATGGATGAAAATCGTGCTTTAAGTACTATGCAAGCTGAGGGATTAGCAGCATGGTTTTCTTATTTTAAACAAGAGGAAATGAGTAGTATGCGCCAGGAAACCATTGTCTTACAGTAGCAAAACTCACAATTACAAGAGAAGAGTGATAGTCATTGCCACCATATTAATGCGATAGAAGGACAGGTGCGAACATTACAACAAGGTATCTGACAGGGCTGTGTGGAAGTGAAGTGTGAAGTCAAAGGGTTGACTGCAAATGTTGAACAGCTACATGTATATGTTGAGAAGAAAAAGGTTTCTACTGTTGTGCTGGTAGACAAGAGAATTAAGGTGCAGGCCCCTTTAGTTATAAATCAAGAGGTATTAAAACAAGTTTGTGATATCGTGAAGGAAGAGATCTGCAGATATTATGAAACATTCATTACAGCGATGAAAAGATAGATTGGGAAGAATTTTTGGCAAAAATGGTACTCATCCAGTTAAGTTCATTAAAAATTTTGAAAATTTCCATTATTCCTAATTGCTAATGAGGAGAAGAAAATCAGGATGGTGATAAAACATTTGAAGGCAGGACCCCGATGATGAGTCAAACAATTTGAAGAGCATTATAATACCTTTTCGCAGTGTAGGCAGATTTTCTGAGTGGCAATTTGCTGTCAAATCGCAGCTAATGCTTGGTAAACTGTTATGATCCGAGGAGAGGATATCAAACAGATTTTTTATGAGTTGCTATGAAATGTGTCAATATTTAGACCAACCTCATAGTGAAGAAGAGTATGTTCAGATGATTACTGCTAGATTACCACAGCAGACACAGCTGATACTTACTAGCCATAAAAATCTGTTTCATAAAGGAGGCCTTGGACATGTTGGGGAGGCTAGACGTGCAAGAACAGAGAATGAGGAGAGTGAGACACCAGGGGAAATATAACGTTACTCATTTCCAAGACAGCGGACCTCATGAAGAAAATAACCGAAGAGAAGAGGATAGAGATTTTCGGAGGGGACAAGGAAACTCAACCCGTTTAAATATCGGGCAGAGGGGGAATACATGGGGTAGAAACCCGCATCAGCAGCATCAAAATCAAAACTACCAACCATGGAATGTAGAGCAGGGAGTAGCCATGACTCTGGAAGGCAGCTCCAAACCATTAAATTAGTGCCTGCCACTGATAGGACATCACCAGTGGCAGAGGTAACAAGGGGACCAAACATGCCAATAATAGCACTGGTAAAGGAATAAAGAACAAGTTTAAGGAAGAAGAAGTATCAGCCGCAAGTACATCCATATGATACGATATTTGAGAATGATGTTGAAGAACAGATGAAGGTTCGAAGATAGGTGACATAAAAGCTGAGAATGAAAAGAACTCAGAGACAAAAATTGAGAAAGAAGAAATCAGAGGAAATGGCCAAGATAGAAGACAAGAAAATTCACAAGAATATTATGAGAGAACATGTAAAATTACAAAAGAATTAAGAAGATAGAAGTTGAAGGATCCGAGGAAACCAAGAAAGGCGAGGTGAGCCTGGATGGGGTTGAGATTGTGCGGGAGCCGTATGTCAATAATAATAGTGGAGAAGACGAGTGTAGGGCAGCCAGCCCATGCATAATAGTCAGTATATAGGCTGTGTTGGCACCTGGACAAAATAATTTGACCTTCGCGGCAGCCACATGTGCTACAAACAGAGGATACCAGAGAAGTGTCACGTAGGTTTGGAATCAATACTCTTCGATGGCAGAACATATAGAGAAGGTGGTGGAAAGGTAAAAGTCCCGATTGTTTGAAGAAGAAAGAAGGATTGACAGGAAGTCAATAAGGTGGAAATGTAAGGAAGATAGGCAGAGTGATGACAATTTACCCTATGATGATAAACTTAGAGTGGATGAGACTAGTTCTTTCCACTCCAATTAAAATTGTGAAAGGAATTTACAAGCTCAGAGAAGAAAGAATAGACATGACCGAAGAGGGAAGGCCACTGGCTACAAGCTGCATGATCTGGTACTGGCGCAGACTCATTATAAATCTTTAAGTTAAAATAATGAAATTTGGAAGTTCAAGTATTTGTATGAAGGCCCATATAGGATTTCTAACGGCCCTAGGGAAAATTCCTATGTTCTAGTGTAGTGGTCCACAACCTTTTCCTACTTGTGGCACACCATAAGGTTATCTATAATTTTCATGGCACACCTCACCGGTCGGACAGTTAAAAAAAGTCCTCACTACACAAAAAAAATTTCTGGGGAATACAACCCCCTAAAACATAAAAAATAATAGCTAAAAACAGTGGTTGTATAAAATTAATAATCAGGCACTTTTATATTACTATCAAAGTAAATAAGTGTACATGTACCTTCAATGTGGCACTTGTGCCTTCTTAACTGCACACAGGTGTCTGATCCATGGAGAAATCGTTGACATTTCTTGACATTTCTACATCGACGGATTTGAGTCTTTCCCTCTTGGATATTTTAATCTCAGTCAATGTCAAGAAGCCCAATTCACATAAATATGTAGTTGGAAATTATTCTGGGATACAGCTGTTTAATAAACTACCTAATCGTATAAAACAGCTTTCAGATAATAAAGATGTATTTAAACAAAAACTTAGAGATTATCTTATCGGTAACTCCTTCTACTGCATTCAAGTTGAAGAAAATAATTAATTGTACTCATTATGACGTTTGCAAAACTCAGTTGCAAAAATGTATGTTTATTATTATTTCTTGTATTTGTAAAATATGTATATATATATATATATATTTACTATGACATGACTCATATTATGTGTATATGTATCAACAATGACATGTTTCACATCCCAGAGGTACTTCCTCAGCAGGGATCCATGGAACAAGATTGATAAATAAATAAATAAAATAATAAATAATAACACATTAATTGTCATGTTGGAAATAGCTGGATATTCATTCCTTATTGTTTGCCAAAATGTATCCAAAGGAAGTTTTAATTTCAAAGATCCGGCAGCTTTTAAATATGCAAGTTCCTCTTGGATTAATTGGATGACGTTCCGAATTGTAAGGAATGGCTCACGAACCCAGTTGAAATCTTAAACAGTTTCTACAAAATACTTTTTGAATCTCTGCTGAAGGACTTTTAAATGTTTTTTAATAAAGTCCATCACCATTTTATTACAGTAATGAAGTAACCATACAGTCGGAAACATCTCACACGACCCATTTTCAATCCTCTGTAACCACAAATCCAGCTCATTTTCATATCCTTTAACCTTATCCATACTAATAAGAATATTTTTGTTCCTACCTTACATTTAAATATTCAGCTCATTCAAGTGTATGAAAATGTTAGAAAGACATGCCAACTTATATACACATTAACCATCTATGAATAAATCCGCGTACTTATGTCTTTCAACAGTCAAAAATTCCTGGACCACTTCAAATATTCAGTGTTAACACCTTTCCTTGTGACAGCCAGCATACTTCTGTATATAGTGTAGTGTGTCCTGAACCCATGTCCTGACATAAAATGGAAAAAGTCACAAATTTAAGGGCCGTGATTTTGTGAAGTACAAAACATTTACTATTTCGTCCAGCACATCTTTCAGAGAAGGTGGCAGAGACTTAACAACAATTGCTTCATAGTGAATGAGACAATGATCACCCCGTAGTTGGGATTTCCTTCGCGTACTGTAACTGAAAATCCTTTTACTAAGTCTGCCACAGCAGCCACTCCGTTTGCACAAACACTAACACAATCTTTCCATTTTAATTCACTAAGGAGAAAATATTCATGTCAAACAAAATATTTCTTCACCGGTAGTTTGCGCTGGAAGTTCTTTGCAAAAGAAGAAATGCCCTTGTGCAATACTCATTACGCCGTCCCCTGTCTAACTATAGCTAGTAGTGGATCTAAGAATTTTCTGAACCAGGTTAAAAAACTGAGATTGCCACCCCTTTGAACTTTATTTTGCTGCCCCCATTGTTGCCACCCCGAGTGTTGCTGCCACACCCATTGTTGCCACTTCAGGCAGTTTTGAGCTGAAAAAGGTCACCGCTCCGTAAATTTGCCGCCCCCTATATCCGGCAGCAACAATGGAGGGGCGGCGAGTGTCGATCACTCAATTTGCCGACCCCCCCTCAACATGCCGCCCATGTGCGGTGCACGTCTTGGACGTTTGCTTGTGACGGGCCTGATCACATCTCCATTGATGAAGCGAATGTAAGCCAGAAGTAGTGCGTGGCGGCTAATATCTGTGGACACTGTCAGTCTGAAGTAATAACTTCTGACTGTTGTTGATTTTCTCCTTCATAATGTCTTCAATGTCACAAGATATATCAATATCCCGGCAGCTGATTGTGTAAGCAGAGAGAGGAATTTTTGAAATTTCACTAACAGATTCTAAACCCAGATCTACTCTCACCATCTCTTTACAAACAGAATTCACCTACGCTTATGTGATTTCTTGGCCTTTATGATAAGTTCAGCTGCCTTATAACTAACGTCTTGTACTTTTTCCGAAACACGTCCTGTAGCAATCATGAACATTCTTTGTTTTTTCTTATTTTCCAACAACTGATGAAAATAATTGACATCCTTGCTTGACAGAGAAAAATATTTTGTTGAAAAATGCCATTTCAATTTACTGGGAGCTGTAGCAGAGTTACTGAGTTTTTCACCACACTCTGGAATTGGGAACGTTTTTTCATCACACCAAAAAAAAGAAAAAAAAGGGATAAGTAATTATCACTATATTTCCGCTGCATCAAATTTTGTTTGTTTGTTTCTGGCTCAACACTTCCACCATAGACAGAACACTCCATTCAAGGAATTTGTCCATCTTGAAGAAATGATAATAGACTGCTAATTATAATAGAAAATATGAAGATTAACTACTAACACAGTTTTCGGATCACTTCAGAGCACAGCTTTGATGGAATTTTTCACTTCAAAGACTGTTTTTACAGTGATGTCTAATAATGCGTCGGTGCAACGGTACAGGAACAAAGTAGTATTGTTGGAGAAGCACAGACACCGAATCGTAATAAAATAATATACGGCTTGGAAAATTCTGCTACTCCCAGCAGTTTAGACTGAGGGAAAATCACATAAACAGAACATGTGGAATATATAACAGAATCTCAAAGTGAAGAGAGGTGCGGAACAAAAGTATTTAAAAATGAATAAACAAAACTAACAGCAACTGTGAGTATATAAATAACATTTAATTTCTTAGTATATGACAGTATGTAACAATTTGTGGCACATGAAACTAAAATAAAACAACTTGACAATTAATTCCTTATAATGGGTTACATTTTGCGGCATACCTTTCACCTTGTCACAGTACACCAGTGTGCTGCGGCACACCGATTGTGGATCACTGTTCTCATGTACCCAAGTGACCAGAGTATTAGGGGTACTTTCAATGTGACTGCACTTAAACCAAACAAACTATTGCAGGGAGAAGTAAATGACTAAAATAGGAGACACCATTAATCCGTATTTGTCCTTTTAAATCTATGGAATAACATATTGTTCGATCACTACAGTGAGAAAATCCTTGATTTTCCAACCAACGCGAAGAAAAATGAATCCGCATTTCCTATGCTTTTTCTTGCCTGAGGAATGCCAGAAGTTAAGCAGCAGCAGCAGAAGGCCGTGTAGGGCATTGTATAGTGTGTGAAGTGCCTTAACCGATAGTAGAAGTCTAGAGGTGACTGACCTTAGTAGGTAATCGTAGCTGAGGACTCCAGCCATAGAGCCGGCAGTAAAAGCAATAGTATTGTTTACATATTGCATATGTTTTTTTTCGGGGTACTTTCTTGTATACAGACAGTCTGTGTGAGAACTGTGATCATGAAACTGTAAAAATTTTCTGTGTGCTTTCTTCTCTTTCTTTGTATGTTTTCTGATTTGTTTGTTTCCTTGTCTTTCAAGCTGTATGTTCAATTTTTTTTTGTATTTAGGTTAGATGGTTGACCATCAGGATGTTTACATATGTGTAGATTAGTCTAGCGATGTAATATGAAATATTCTGTCTTTTTGTTTTCTATGATAATTCTTCAGTTTTTTTCTGGGAAAAGAAAACCTTAACAATTATCACATTTCGGTAGGTAGGGAGTGTGACATCACAGTCACCTTCCACGGACCAGTAAGTAGTACCTGAGCAGTGGACTAATGCATTGTTTCAAGTCAGTCGCAATGAAAGTGTTGTAGCAGGCGGCTCGGTTAGTGCAGCAATCATCGCTACCTTAATTGTGAGGTTCATTTAATATCAAGAACAGGACTTAATGTGTTTAGCTAGAACAATATGTATGATATGAAAAGTTCTGAACAGTGTCGAAGTGAAGAAGAACATTAGCAGT
This sequence comes from Vandiemenella viatica, assembly GCA_031002005.1. Taxonomy (NCBI): domain Eukaryota; kingdom Metazoa; phylum Arthropoda; class Insecta; order Orthoptera; family Morabidae; genus Vandiemenella; species Vandiemenella viatica. The sequence goes on from JARYHS010008075.1 coordinate 146,634,100, forward strand.
GTCACTAAAGTAACTTAGTATAAAGCAGACTCGATTATTAATTTCCTTTTTTTTCTTAAAGAACTACGGAATGATGAAGTTTTGATTAGCCTATGTATTTAACATTTGGTGGTGGACAACCAGTTTGATTTGTGCTAATGTACTTGATGAACTTTCTTTTTTTTTATCAATTATTCACCCACCTACTACTTAGAGCTGGTGTGGTACATCATGTGGTGACCACGGCAACAACAAACTATTTAAGATAATAAACCTGTCTCTAGAACTGAGTATGAATCATTTATGGAACTGGTTATAAGTTTTATGAACTGAGTTCAAGTTGAGTGAACATACACATAAAAAATATGACCCTCAAGTCTTACATCTGCTCACAAAAATAAAAAAAAGACCTATTTAAAAATATAAAGTTATTCCTCGCCATTACTAGGGGAAAAAAAATGTAATGTCAATGATGCTCCAGCTATTTTATTTACTGTATTCTTGATTTTAAAAATCTCCTTTTCTTTGCCTAATACTATCTCATTTCTATAATCATATTTGAACTCGAGAGGAGATAATGGAAAAGAAATCTACACAATAAATGTTAGTAGTAATAATGTGGACAAAGGCCTATATTTAATTCAAGAAAAGACAACAATATTGCCAAATCCATTATGTTTATTCTAATTGATGACTTTGTGTGTTCAATAGTATGATTTCAAAAAACCTAAATTGTAACATAGGAAAAGGAAATTAACCACCACTTATCAAAGTTGATGGCTGCGATGAGAGGGAACACTTATGTTGACATACAAATACACAATATTTTGGCACCTGCCTTCTTCAGTGCTAGATAAACAGGGCCATTAGGCTCTGCACGTGTGCACAAAACGATCATCACCCAATGACTAACTAGGCAGTGGGGGAATGGCTAAGGAGTAGACTATCGATATATCGGAAATTGTTGAGATAATAAAACACAGGCAATGGTGAAATGAACATCTGTAGCAAGGGCAAGGTATTGACGTTAAAAGTTATATCTACTAAACAAAAAAAAAAGTGGTTGGATTTTAATGGTGGTTCAGGCCAGGTGTGTATCTGGTATCCAGGATATTCTGGTACACTAGTTCACATCTCTGGAGTTCTGCTGCAGTGGTGCTGTCAGGGAAAACTCTGACTGCTCTCACAATAAAACAGTCATTGAGATTGTTTGAATCATGGCTATTGGCATGTTCTGGTACTGGAAGGTACAAGTTGCGGGTGTGAACTGTTTGTTTGTGGCCATTCATTCTAACTGAGAGTTGCTGTGTGGTGAGGCCTATGTAAGAACTAGTGCAATGGCAGCAAGTTAGTTGGTATATAAGGTGAGTTGTTGAACAGGTGGCATGTCCAATGATGGGGAAAGTTTCCCCTGTGGTGGGATTGGAATATGTAATGTTGGGTGGAAGCATGCTGCAGGTTTTACAGCGGGGTCTTTGCAAGGATAAGTTCCATACGGTGCTCTTGCAAAGTCTGATGGAGGGTATTTGTGGACTAAGATGTTATTAAAATTTGGTGGTCTGCTAAAACATGCATGGGGGACACTGGTTAGAATTTTGGGTAGGAGAGTTCGCATTTCTGGAAAGGAGCGAAGGAAGTCATACCCCTGTCTCAAGATATGGTTGATGGACTTGAGGCCAGGAGAGAAGTGGGTGACAAAGGCAGGGCTATGGTTGATTTTTGTAGGAGACAAGTGAGAGTGGTTATGTGAAGGGTGGGTGATCATGCGGGACATCTGTTTATGTACAACATCCCTGGGGTAACAATGGGAAATAAACTACAAACTACAATAGGAAGGTAAGATGATTAAATGGTTTGGTAAAAGAGAACATCAAAGAGTTCGGAGACAGCAGGGTAGTAGGAAAAACACAGATTTAATAATAGTAAAGAAGGTGACTAAAGATGGGTTTATGAAGAATATTATCGGTGCAGGGGGAATGCTGACTGATGCATCTGGAAATTTCTATGGCTATGTTAGAAAACTGAGGGGAATGATGGGTGTTGAGGCAATTATAGATAAGGATGGAGAAGAAGTTACTGAGGATTTGAAAATGGCAGAAATATTAAGTATCTGCTTTAGTGAAACCATTTGGGCAATGATTCAGAAATGGGAGGGTGTAAACCAGAGAACAAGTTTAACCACACAATTAGAAATGAGCAGACTAAAGTATTTGAAATTCATCTGGAGAATATCATGAAGAAACTATGAAAGCTGTAAAAACATAAAGGGGCTGGTGCAGATAATATTACCATGGATGTCTTAAAGATAGCAGGTTGTGACTGTGACCCTTATCTTGAAATATTATTTACATTAAGTCTGGATACTTGCTGTTTACCAGAGGGCTGGAAAAGTGCAATAGCGGTACTGGTACATAAAGGAGGGGTGAGAAATAAGAGATGAAAATTATAGGCCAATCAGTTTGACATCAATGGTAGGTAAATTAATGTAGAGATTGGTATTCAACTCCATCAGAAATATATATGAGGTACGTAACTGGTTTTCAAGTCATCAACATGGCTTTAGGCAAGGATATTCATGTGAATCATGTGATGATTGTGTTGATGATTTGCTGACAGAACTGAGAGTGTTTACTGATGACATGATGCTTTATGATAGGATTAGGATGGTAGAGGATTGTGAATAGCTACAGGGTGATCTTGAGGGCAGGCGGGCGTGCAAGGCGTGCACCGCATGCAGACGGCATATCAAGGGGGGTGGCAAATAGAGTGATTGACAGTTATCGCCCCGCGATAGTTGCCATTCCATTGTCGAACCTTATGTAGCGGGCGACCGGACGACCTTTTCTTTTTAGCTCAACTGCTCCGTCAGGCGAACAGCGACACTCGGGTGGTGGCAACAATGGGGGCAGCAAATAATGTTTGAAGGGGCGGTATTCTCACAGTTTTTTGGCCTGGTTCAGAAAACTACTAGGTCCGCCACTGGCTATAGTTAGGTAGGGGGCGGCATATTTGGTATTGCACATGGGCGTTCAAACAGCTAGCGGCAGGCCTGTTTGAGGAGCTGCTGGTGAAGGGACAAAAATAGATTATCAAAGTGATACTGATTGCTGATTCACGACTGGGAAAAGTCACAGATGTTAAAGAAATAGATGAAGAGGCTGAAACAATAACTGACTGGGGTGAAACTGGGAAAGAAGAGATAAATTCTGAAAATGTAAAGCCAGTATGAAGGGTATTAATGGTAAACTGTAGAAGTATAATCAACAAAGTAATCGAATTTGCAAATTTAATAGAGATACATGAACCACAAGTAATAATTGGGGTACAGAGTTGGTTAAAGAAGAAGTACTAGACAGTGAGGTTTTTCCTGATGGTTACAGAGTGTACTGCAGAGATAGAGGAGCAATTGGTGAAGGAGATTTATACTAGTTAGCAAAATACTACCACAGTTCACTGGCATTCATAGATCAAGACCATGAGTTACTTGGGGTAGATTTCTGGGGTAATAAAAAAGAAAAAATTAGAGTGTTAGCTGTTTACTGCAGTGGAAGAATGACAGAAGAAGATGAGGCTTTTGAGGAGAAATTAAATTCATACTCTGATTTCAGAGGTGAGAATAGAATGATCATCATTGGTGGGGATTTAAATTTACCAGGTGTCAACTGGGAAGGAAATAAGATAAATAACACAAGGGAATAAAGATTTGCAAATATCTTAGTAAGGGAAGGAGGATTTACACAACTCGTTGAGTAAAACACTAGGAGACAAAACATTTTGGATATATTTCTAATTAAGCCTGATGATGACCTTGTGGGGTGTCAAGTAACTGAAGGAATAAGTGATGATGATGAAGTTCTGATGGATATTACAGGATTCTGTAAACCAGCAGCCAAAATTGAAGATGGAACTAGGTACAATTATATAAAGGCACAGGTTTCAAATTTGAATAGATATTTCAGAGAACAATTCAGAAAATGGAAGGAAGGCACAAGTACAGTAGAGTCAAGGTGGGAATAGTTCAAGGAGATAATAACAATGGGGGAAGAAAATTTTATTCCAAGGCAGAAAATAAAGAGAAGTAGAGATCCTATGTACTATAATAGGGAAGTGAGGGTTTTTTTTTTTTTTTTTTTTTTTTTTTTTTTTAATTTTAATTGCAATGGAGCACAGGCTCCGGTGGCAATTTCCCTACACAGCCTATCTTCCCCCTATCCTGCACACACCTAACATTTGCCCTCTACAAATTTTATCTTTAAATTCCTTCAAAGTTTTCGGTAAATTATTCATCAGTTTCTCTTGGTAACTCATTCCAATCCCTGACACCCTTACCTAAAAAAGAAAATCTTCCCACACCCTTGTGCCTGAAATCGAGTGCCAGCTTGTGGTCATGGTCATCTTTTCCCTTCCATGCACTACTTTTCATACCTATTGCAATATCTTTCCATGCCTCATCACCAGTATATGCCCTGTACACTCCCATGACCCTCCTCATCCTCCTCCTGTCTTGCAATGAATCCCATTCCAGCTCCTTTATCATATCCGTCACTGATTGCACTCTGCGATAATTTCCAGAAACAAATCTAGCAGCCCTTCTTTGCACCCTCTCCAACTCCTGTATTTGATACGTAAAATGAGGGTCCCATACTACACTACCATATTCGAGCAATGGTCTGACCAAAGTTTTGTAACCCAATTCCTTGACTTCTCTTGTACATCCCCTCATCACTCTCTCCAACAAGTGCAGAACTTTGAAACCTTTTCCTACCACCTGTCCTATGTGTCCTGCCCAGTTAAGTTTGTTATCAAAAGTAATTCCAAGATATTTGCATTTCAAGTCTTCAGCAAGCAATTCTTTCCCCACCTTATATTCATAATTAACCTTTTGTTTTTTAGTTGTGTATCTAATAAGCTGACTCTTCTTTGCATTTATCTTCATTCCATGTTTACCAACCCAATTAGATATCCTGTCCAGATCACCCTGCAACTGTTTACAATCCTCTATCGTTTTGATTCTTTTATACAGCATTATGTCATCTGCAAACAATCTAATTTCAGATAGTAAACAGTCAACACAATTATTCATTAGAATAATGAATAGCAATGGTCCCAATACGCTACCCTGTGGCACACCCATTTTTACTTCCACTTCTTTTGATACTACATTTCCTACCCTAACTTTCTGTTTTCTACCTTTTAAAAATTCTTCTACCCAGCAAATGACTTTCTTATCCACTCCAATGGTTTTTACCTTATTTACTACCATTTTATGGCTTACTCTGTCAAACGCCTTAGACAGATCTAGTGCTACACTATCAATTTGGCCTCCCTTGTCCATTTCATCTGAAATATCTTGCATATATCCCACCAACTGAGATTCGCATGAATATCCTTGCCTGAAACCATGTTGCCTGCTTGAAAACCACTTACGTTCCTCACATATATTTCTGATGTGGTTGCATATCAATCTTTCCATTAATTTACCTACCACTGATGTCAAACTGATTGGCCTGTAATTCTCAACTCTATTTCTCACCCCTCCCTTATGTACCGGTACTACTATTGCACTTTTCCAGTCCTGTGGTAAGCAGCAAGTGTCTAGACTCAATTTAAATAATATTTCAAGATAAGGTACAATGTCACATCCGGCTATCTTTAAGATATCTGTAGTAATATTATCTTCACCAGCCCCTTTATGTTTTTTCAGCTTTCTTATTTCCTTCATGATTTCCTCAGGATGGATATCAAATTTTTTACTATCGTCATTTCTAATTGTGTTGTTAAGCTCGTTCTCCGAATTAGACCCTTCTGTTTCTGATTCATTGTCCCTAATGCTTTCTCTGAACCAGTTACTTAAAATCTCTGCCTTTTTCAAATCGTCAGTAACTTCTTCTCCATCCTTATCTATAAGTGTCTCTACATCCTCCCTTCCCCTCAGTTTCCTGATATAGCCATAGAAATTTCTAGATGCATCAGTCAATGGTCCCCCTGCACTGACAATTCTCTTCATAAACCCATCTTTAGCCATTTTCTTTGCTGTTATTAAGTCCTTGTTTAGTTGTTTTAAATATTCCCTACTACCCTGCTGTCTCTTAACTCTGTTATGTTCTTTTCTTACCAACCTCTTTAACCTCCTCACTTCCCTATTATAGTACATAGGATCTCTACTTCTCTTATTTTTTTTGCTTTGGAATAAATTTTTCTTCCCCCTTTCTTATTATCTCCTTGAACTCTTCCCACCTTGACTCTACTGTACCTGAGCCTTCCTTCCATTTGCTGAATTGTTCTCTGAAATATCTCCTCAAATTTGAAACCTGTGCCTTTTTATAATTGTACCTATTTCCCCCTTCAATTTTGGCTGCTGGTTTACTGAATCCTCTAATATCCATCAGAACTGCTTCATGATCACTTATTCCTTCAGTTACTTGATACCTCAAAAGGTTTTCATCGGGCTTAATTAGAAATATATCCAAAATATTTTGTCCCCTAGTGTTTTGCTCAACCACTTGTGTAAATCCTCCTTCCCTTATTAAGATATTTGCAAATCTTTGTTCCCTTGTGTTATTTATCTTATTCCCTTCCCAGTTTACACCTGGTAAATTTAAATCTCCGCCGATGATGATCATTCTATTCTCACCTCAGTTTTGTAAGAAGAGAACATAACAGAGTCAAGAGACAGCAGGGTAGTAGGGATTATATAAAACAACTAAACAAGGACTTAATAACAGCAAAAAAAGTGGCTAAAGATGGGTTCACGAAGAGTATTGCCAGTTGCAGGAGGACCATTAACTGATGCATCTAGAAATTTCTATGGCTATATCAGGAAACTGAGGGAAAGGGAGGGTGTAGAGACACTTATAGATAAGGATGGAGAAGAAGCTACTGAGGATTTGAAAAAGGCAGAGATTTTAAATAACATGTTTAGTGAAAGCATTATGGACAATGAATCAGAAATGAGAGGGTCTAATTCGGAGAATGAGCTTAACAATATGATTAGAAATTAAGATACTAAAAAAGTTGAAATAAGAAAGCTGAAAAAACATGAAGGGGCTGGTGAAGATAATATTACTACAGATATCTTAAAGATAGCTGTATATTACATTGTACCTTATCTTGAAATATTATTTAAATTGAGTCTGGATACTTGCTGCTTACCACAGGACTGGAAAAGTGCAATAGTAGTACCGGTACATAAAGGAGGGTTGAGAAATAGAGTTGAGAATTACAGGCCAATCAGTTTGACATCAGTGGTAGGTAAATTAATGGAACAATTGATATGCAACCACATCAGAAATATATGTGAGGAACGTAAGTGGTTTCCAAGCAGGCAACATGGGTTCAGGCAAGAATATTCTTGTGATTTTCAGTTGGTGGGATATATGCAAGATATTTCAAATGAAATGGACAAGGGAGGCCAAATTTATAGTGTAACACTAGATCTGTCAAAGGCGTTTGACCGAGTGAGTCATAAAATGGTAGTAACTAAGATAAAAACTATTGGAGTGGATGAGAAAGTGATTTGCTGGGTTGAAGAATCTTTAAAAGGTAGAAAACAGAAAGTTAAGGTAGGAAATGTAGTATCAAAAGAAGTGGACGTAAAAATGGGAGATCCACAGTGTATCATAGTGGGACCATTGCTATTCATTATTCTAATGAATAATTGTGTTGATTGTTTACTATCTTAAATTAGATTGTTTGCAGATGACACAATGCTATATAAAAAAAATCAAAACGATAGAGGATTGTAAACAGTTGCAGAGTGATCTGGACAGGATATCTAGTTTGGTTGATAAACATGGGATGAAGATAAATGCAAAGAGGAGTCAACTTATTAGATGCACAAATAAAAAACAAAAGGTTAATTATGAATATAAGGTGGGAAAGAATTGCTTGCTGAAGAATGAAATGTAAATATCTTGGCATTACATTTGATAACAAGCTTAACTGGGCAGGACACATTGGATAGGTGGTAGGAAAAAGTTTCAAAATATTTGCACTTGTTGGAGAGAGTGATGAGGGGATGTACGAGAGAAGTAAAGGAATTGGGTTACAAAACTTTGGTCAGACCATTGCTCGAATATGGTAGTGCAGTATGGGACCCTCATTTTATGTATCAAATACAGGAGTTGGAGATTGTGCAAAAAAGGGCTGCTAGATTTGTTTCTGGAAATTATCACAGAATGCAATCAGTGACGGATATGATAAAGGAGCTGGAATGGGATTCATTGCAAGACAGGAGGATCATGGGAGTGTACAGGGTGTATGCTGGTGATGAGACATGGAAAGATACTTTAGTATGTATGAAAAGTAGTGCATGGAAGGTAAAATATGATCATGACCACAAGCTGGCACTCAATTTCAGGCACAAGGCTGTGGGAAGATTCTCTTTTTTTGGTAAGGGTGTCAGGGATTGGAATGAGTTACCAAGAGAAATGATGAATAATTTACCGAAAACGTTGAAAAAATTTAAAGATAAAATTTGTAGAGGGCAAATGTAGGTGGGTGCAGGATAGGGGAAGTTGGGGGTGTAGGGTAATTGCCACCAGAGCCTGTACTCCAGTGCATTTAAATTAAAATTAAAAATCTAGTTGGTATGGGAAAAATGGGATGAAAATAAATCCAAAGAAGAGTGAGCTTATTAGTTATTCAGATAAAAACTAAACGTTGATTATGATTATAAGGTGAAGAAAGAATTGCTTGTTGAAGACTTGAAATGTAAATATCTTGGCATTAAATTAGATAACAGGTTGTAATGTAACCATGAACGTTACGGTTATATTTGGAGTGTATAGTGTAATCTGAGAGGTATGTAAGGTCTTTGGCGGTGGGCGAGCGCCGAGCGCGGTGAGTCGGGGAGTGAGTGATGGTCAGCGGTAACGTACGGAACAGCCGGCTGGAGCGGAAGGTTTACGGCAGTGTGTTTATCCCGTGAATACATCGTACGGCCGCTTGGCGTGTGTTCCGTACTAAAGAACACTGTGGGATGTGTGCTAAAGTATATGTTGGACTATGAAGGTTCTTCCGAGTGACCTGATTCAATATAGACTGTGTTTAGTAAACTACTGCAGAATCGGACTATGGCGATTGTTTGTTAATTAGTTTCGAGAATTGTGCTCACTGCTTATTTAGTTTTGACTGTACTTGAATCTGCTATCTTCGGTGACGAAGAAACATTAGTATTATTGTCTGGTGGCATGCTTGTTGACTGTGTAGTCTCAGAGGAATAAATCTACGAAAACTAGTACGCATATGTGTTTTCTTCTGTGACTTTAATTAACCAATTAGCATAGCCGAAAGACTGGCGACCGCACGGCAAAACGAACCTTTAATTAAAAGAGTAATTAGTGGTGGAAGAAAGCTTAAGAAAAATCGTGTTAGGAAGTGTAGCTGCTCAATTGCTTCAACGAACTTTTAACTATACAAACACGAATAGCGCGAGTAAGCCGTTACATGGCTCAACGTGACAGGACAAGTTGCAGTTAAAATTGTTAAGGACGGACAGTGATTAATATAAAAAAAGTGCTGGAAATAATAAGCAGTGAGTAGAGCGGGAAGACAACAATCGGCGATGGTACGGCTACTTCGAGGCGGCGAGTGCACAACAATGTAATAAACGAGAGGACCCGAGCTTTCACGATCGGAACCGAGCAACGCAGTCTGACGGGAAGCCTCGCCAGAGCAACAACTCGACACCGGGGCAACGCGACAGCGGAACAACGCGGGCACGCAGAAGCGGCGCGGCGTCATTGCGGTCGACAGCGGCGCGGTCAGCAACTGAGATTCTTCGAAAGGAAAGTGCGAACAAATTTTTAATTAAAGAAAGACACAAACTGACATTAAAATAATAATAAAAAAAAAAAATACTGTTTCGATTGGAATCACATTTCCGCGGTAGTAATTATTTCTTTTGCATTAATGAATCTTCAAATGAGCTACTGACTATGCGGATTGCAAATTTTATGCATGCAAGCATAATTTTATTCTGGTTTGGGTCAAGTTATGTCAGTTTCTGTTAACGAATTAATTTGTAGATTTTTTTGTTGATTTTCCAAAGAAGTGCAAGATTTATTTTTCAGTCTTTGTAAAAGCACAAACCGGCACGAATAATTCGCGATTTTTTTAAGAAAAAAAATTAATTATTATTTTTGCATATTGAGTAACAGAGGTCTTTTTCCTTTTCTTTCGTTAACTTATTAAAGTTGAAAGCCGGACAACTGTGTTAGATTTGCTTAGCAAATTATTTTTCAAGGAAAAAAAAAAACAAAAAAAATTATTTTAGAGTTTCCGTAATTTTTTTGTCATTGATAGTAGTGTATGTATTCAATTGAAAGTGTATTTTATGACATGGTGTATATCTTGTTTGATAGTTAAGTTAAAAGATTTGGAAACAGAATTTTACCTTTTTTCTGTGCTAATGTATACTGGTGTATTCTGTTTGCTGGATTGACGGCGTTGGTTACTTCTTGTCTTTTCTACAACGGAAGATTGAATTTGTTGTGTGAAATAATTTCGTAATATGGCATCTGAGCTAGAGGGTGGTGTGAATGGTGGGGATGGTGCTGGGAGGTGAGTCCCTTGGTGACGCACCCAGTGTAGACATTAATCAGTCCTCCCTTACTGTGTCGATGACGAGTTTTGCTAGTGAATCAGAAGTTGACAAGTTAAGAGAAGTGGTTAGGGAAAGTAATGAGGCGTCCATGTCGGAAATGTTTTGTGCTTTCCAGGGACAATTTGTCATGTCAATTCAGTCCCTTCTTGAAGCTAAATTAAATGAAAATAGTATTTCACTTGAATCCAAATTAAATGAAAATAGTATTTCACTTGAATCCAGATTAAATGAATCACTTGCATCCAAATTAAATGAAAATAGTATTTCACTTGAATCCAGATTAAATGAATCACTTGAATCCAAATTAAATGAAAATAGTTTTCACTTGAATCCAGATTAAATGAATCACTTGCATCCAAATTAAATGAAAATAGTATTTTGCTTGAATCTAAATTAAATGAAAATAAGGAGAGTATCGAATGTCTTCGGGATGCTTTTGAATCGCGACTAGGGCGGTTTAGAGAAGAATTGACCCAGTATAGGGAACTTTGTACGCAACAAACTGCTGAAATATCGGGTAAATTGACTCAGTATCGTTCAGACTGCGAACAAGTAACTAGTGTTTTGCACCAAAATATGGAATCCCTAAAGAAAACAGTCGAGCTTATAGAAGATAACCATGGATGAAAGATTGTCGAAGGTGGAGACTTTAGGAGAAACCCTTACCGAAAAATACACGGGAGTAAAAGAAGAAGTTGACCATTTAACAGTCGGCGTAGAGAAATTGTCGTGTCAGGTGGAAAAGGTTAAGGCTTCCACTGCAGTGTGGGTGAATGAAAAGTTACAGTTACAAGAGAAGCAAATTGAAAAAAGTCTAAAGTTACGAGTTCCACAAGTTGTGCGAGAAGAGGTTGTCAAATGTCAAATCTTGCCAAATGTGAATGCGCTCACTGCGTGCATGGTAGAAGAGAAAGTGGACTGGGAGGACTTTTGTGATAATGGGGGGATACACCCAGTTGATTTTGTGAAGAAGTTTGAAAATTTGGGCCGTTCTGTAGGGCCGTAGAAAGAAAGAAGATAGAAATGTTCAGTAAACATATCAAGGGGAATGCCCGAATGTGGGGAGAACGGGCTGCAGATAATTGCGAGACGTTTGAGGGATAATGCTTACAAATTAGAGTATGCCGATGGGAGAGAAGCTGCCGGGACTTTCAATGTCATTTCTCTGAAACCTTACAAATATTTTGGTGAGGAGGGGAGTGTCGGTGGGGTGTCAGGCACCGGATAGAGGGGCCCACCTCACAGCACTGTCGCATCTACCGCACCTCCAAGCTTTAAGTGTTGCCATGATTTAAGTAAGTTTTCAGTAGTTTCTGGTAACAATCAATCGCAGTCGCAATTAGAATGTGTAAGAGGCTGTGTCAATAAGTTAGTGGGGTAAGGACTTTTGGTAGTTGGGTACAGATTGGTGACCCACGTAGTATTAATACACAGTTGCGGAAGGCATTCTTGCTGGTTTGTGTTTCCCAGTAATTTTAGCCCGAGGCTGGACAATGTACTTAGAAGTGCGGTTTTCCCTTTCATTAAAGTGTTAAGATGATTTAAGTGTGGCGCAGCGTAATGTCAGTTTGCGTCTTTCCGCGTGTGGAGTGATCAGTGTGGTGTACAACAGTCAGTGAATGAGGCACCTGCCTGAGCAGGGCACACTGTCAGTGCACGGTCGAAGTAAACAAGGCACGATTCAGTGCATGTGTCATACATCAAAAAAAAAAAAAGAGAGGAAAAAAAATTGTTGTCAAAATATATTGTAACTCAATTTGTAATTTCTTGGTTATATGTCATGGATCTAAGCAAGGACATATGGACATTGAAAGGTTTGATGATTTGTTTCATGCAGTTTCAGACTGTGTGTGTTATTCTTAATGTGTATGTAATTATGTTAGTTTAAGGATAAGCAAGCAGCCACCCAGATTTCCCTTTATGTTTGGTAAACATTTAATCTTGTATTTTTTGTAACATGTTTCTATGTATAAGTGAACAAGTGTGGTTTGTGATGACAAAAGTCGGTGCTTTGTCAATGCCGACTTTTGCCACATTGTAACGGTGGGGGTGTAACGTAACCATGAACGTTACGGTTATATTTGGAGCGGATAGTGTAATCTGAGAGGTATGTAAGGTCTTTGGCGGTGGGCGAGCGCCGAGCGCGGGGAGTCAGTGATTGTCAGTGGTAACGTACGGAACAGCCGGCGGGAGCGGAAGGTTTACGGCAGTGTGTTTATCCCGTGAATACAACGTACGGCCGCTTGGCGTGTGTTCCGTACTAAAGAACACTGTGGGATGTGTGCTAAAGTATATGTTGGACTATGAAGGTTCTTCCGAGTGACCTGATTCAATATAGACTGTGTTTAGTAAACTACTGCAGAATCGGACTATGGCGATTGTTTGTTAATTAGTTTCGAGAATTGTGCTCACTGCTTATTTATGTTTTGACTGTACTTGAATCTGCTATCTTCGGTGACGAAGAAACATTAGTATTATTGTCTGGTGGCATGCTTGTTGACTGTGTAGTCTCAGAGGAATAAATCTACGAAAACTAGTACGCATATGTGTTCTTCTTCTGTGACTTTAATTAACCAATTAGCATAGCCGAAAGACTGGCGACCGCACGCCAAAACGAACCTTTAATTAAAAGAGTAATTAGTGGTGGAAGAAAGCTTAAGAAAAATCGTGTTAGGAAGTGTAGCTGCTCAATTGCTTCAACGAACTTTTAACTATACAAACACGAATAGCGCGAGTACCCGTTACAAGGTCACCCTGTAACTATTCATAGTCCTCTACCGTTTTGATCCTATTACATATCAGTATGTCGTTTGCTCCTTTTCAAACAACTTAACTTCTGACTGTAAACCATTAACACAATCATTCATTAAAATAATAAGTAGCAATGGTCCCAATACACTACGCTCAGACATTCACATTTGCACTTCCATCTCTTTTAATACGAAATTTCCTACTCTTTGCTTTCTACATTTTAAGAATCCTCTCATCCAGGAAGTCACTTTTTCATCTTCTCCCATAGTTTCTATCTTAATTGAGTATTAATATCACACTAGACTCACCTCCCTGCGGACTTTCTCTAAGCCATTGCTCAGCTCCTGTTCTTTCTCGTGTAGACAGTGGTAAGTCTTCACCTGAGGCTTCCAGCAGTTGTCACACTCGCAAAAGCCGCGGTCTATGGATCCGGTCGGGAAGAAGCCCGGGGCTTCGTTAACAAGGCCGGAGGACTCGGCCTGAAGGGAAGTCAGATATATTTCAATTAGCGTTGACGGTGTCACACAGTAGAATTGCCTGCTTATGTAACGCTGCTCAAAATAAGATTTTTCTGTCAATGTTAGAGTTATTGCGACGTAGTGGGAAAAATATGTTTTCTCCCGTATCCCATGACCGGACTGAAATAAATGATTGCGTGTTTATCTGTAAACTCTAATTGTTCGGTTTCATAGAAAATTGCGTGATTAAACCTTGCAACCATTTAATTTGCTTTGTGCTTGGCTGAACGTTTAGTAGTTCTCTTCTAGGAGGAGATTTATATAAAGAAAGGTGGAAGTACCAATGAAGCAACGGTTTTAACGTGGAATACAAGTTTGATTTTCTTTCAGCAAGTGAATTTATCAGTTTTTCATCACTATTATTTCAGAACAAAGTGGAGACAACTCATACAGCAGTGAGCGTTATTATGTGACATCAGCGTAATAGGCACACACACACAAAAAAACAGAATCACCAAAATAAGTTTCTTTTTTTTTAGTAGTAAACAACGCTGATTTCACACATTGGCCTTAGTGGATGATATGTGTCTTCTGCCTTACAAGAACTCCAAGAATGTAGAGAATGATCTGAATTTCTGTGTCTTTTTATGCAATTATGAAATGACTGTAATGAAACTACTTGGACTTGCAGCACATAAATCATAGGCTTGCGTTCTGTGACCAAGTGATCTGATTTTTACAAATACTCCAGTAGACGCTGTTCACTACTTTAATCCCCATAGAACAGAGGTTCCCAAAATAGTTTTTATTACCACATCCTCATCCCATCAAAAGAGATGTCCCCCGCCCCTACCCGACCAAAAACTTATCATTAAAAAGATAAAAAAGAAAGTTTGAAATCGAACATATTTAATTTTTATTGCTTATAAAGTCACCAATTTCAAATTTTATCAAAAAAGTAAATAAAAACGATATATTTTAAATTTACAGAAAAGAAGTAAAAAAGGGAAAATATCAATGGGAAGAATGAGCTTGCATTTCTTCTTACAAACTATTCTTGGCTTTATATTAGCACAACATAAATCATTGGCAATATCAAGCTTGCTTCGATTACTGTCAGAGGCGTAATGAATTATAGTAACTATTACTAAAGTAAAGGAATTTGTTCGAGTTACAAGTGACGCCAGCCCAGGCGTTGATCTGATGACAGCGGAGATTTCACCACTTACGGGGCCGAGTGGTCGTCCCCATTTAAGGAATGTGCAATTCGTCTGGCGGTGGTTGCGATGTCCGCCATGTTATCGCTGCCCCGCTAAGCAGGTCAACCGACCCTTCGTTTTAGGTAGTGAAGTAAGGAGCGGTCACTTGAAGAACTGAACTGATCGCATGCGCCTCTGGCATCGACTTGCCGACCCAGCCAACTACCCGCTCGTCGCCTGATCGCTAAATGCCTTTGTGCAAACCGACATTGGGGTGGACTGTGGCTTTCGGCGATTACTTACCATGTATCGCAAACATCTCGGCAATAAACTTGCAGTAGACCGTCTACCAGCTCATTCCTAGTTTCAGTAGGCAAAGTATTCCCTCACCTGTTTGCTGGCGTGGTGTCAGAGATAGCAATTATTCTTAGCAAGCAGGCAGCAGACTAACGACGGTCCAATAACTGACGGACACCCCGATCTGCGAGAAGAGCAGTACTAGATACGTCCACAAGTAAGTCCACACGCAATTGGCCCCACCATCCTGGCAAACCTTTGGCGCGGATCAACTCCCAAAAAGGCCCACCACAATACTTTGTTTTCATTGTAAATAAGTGCTTGAAAAAGGTGAATATAAAAAGGCAGCGTTTGTTATGGTAGTATACACTTGATCGAAAATGTTGATTTATCTATTTTATTAAAATCGTATTAACATCATTTCTTTCTTTATTTCCAAAGATTTCTCTTGAAGCACAACATCGAGTAATTACAAGATTGCTGATTTTTTTTTTATATGGTATTTTCAAAATTACAGATTGTCATACAAACAATGATCTCTCAGAGAAACTCTCTAAGTATGTGATGTAGTCCTAAGAGGCGGCGAGGGAAACAATGTCTGTCAGACGGTGCAGAGCTAGGATAACATACATACGGGCGACGCAGGTACCTCGCATGCCACTTGCCCCCTTCCCTCCTGTATACAATAGAACCATAGTCCTCTAATTCTTTTTTCAAAACGTAGTTTCATGCCATCGCTAGTTTAAAATTTTCAGAAGTTTTAACTCTTTTTCCTTAAAAAACAGAATAAATCGCTCAGAAGTTCCCACGTCGGCAGACGTTCGGGCATCAAAAAATTTCACGTTAGATATTATGTTCACTCGTGTCAAAACCGTATCTGATGCAAGGGTCATCACATCGACGCTGGTCCAGCGAATCTGAGGGGTAATACTAGATTACCATACATTTACTTCTGTATGATTTGTTGTTATGTTTTCGAGAATGACGAAATTACTCTGGAATTCAGGATCACTTGAAGCATTTGAAATGTGGTGCTACAGAATAATGCTGAAAATTAGGTGGACAGACAAAGTAAGTTTTGGAAATGATGGGTGAGAAAAGAAGTTTATGGAAGAAGCTTACAGGAAGAAGAGACAGGCTGGTAGGTCATATTTTGAGACATGCTGGATTGGTTAATTTGTTAGTGGAGGGAACAGTTGAAGGTAAGAACTGTAGAGGTAGACAGAGATTAGAATATATGAAGCAGATAATTGAGGACGTGGGTTGTAAGGGGTATGTAGAAATGAAGAGGTTAGCACAGGATAGGAAGGGATGGAGGATTGCATCAAACCAGTCTAAAGACTGACGACAGCAAAAAAAAAAAAAAAAAAAAACAACATAACTGTATTCGTCACATCTTCTGAAGGAAAAAAAAATAGTTGTCACGGCTAAAGCGCCAACATTGATTTACAATACATTATGATCTACACTGATGAGACAAAACATTATGACCACAGCCCACCACGAGTTGAATGCTGTCTGGTGACGTTGTGGGTACGTAATGCCCTAAGGAAAGTATATAATTGAGAAAAAGACGCATGGGGAGTCATTCTGCCGACAACACGTATAGCGAAAGGGAAAATCAAGTTACATAACTGAATTTGATAAAGAGCAGAGTTACGACCCCGCGCCTGGGAACAAGCATCTCGGAAATTGCGGGGCTGGTTTGCTGTTGGTGCGTCACTGTAGTGAGCATCTATGGAAAGTAGTTTGAAAACTGCGAAACCACGAGTAGGTGATAAGTAGGGTTCGGATGTTAATGACCATAAAAATAGAGAAATATGCAGGCAAAAAACGGGTAAATGTGACCTAAAAATTACAAAATATGATCATTTATTTATATTTACTATTTCTAAACATGCTCGATTACACATCATTTATTTTATCTAGATGTGTCACGTAGGTATGAAACTTTGTTTCTATCTACTCACGGCACCATTTGAAAATTAAATTTTAAATCATTTTGTTGAAGTCACTTTAATTTCATATAATTTACAGGAAAGTACTCTTTCATCTGCACTAAAATACTCCTCTCCCAATTCCCATTCTTAACTCTGTAATTTCGGGCTTTCAGAAAATTAAATTTTCGGCATGTCGGTGTTCACTGATCCACTGCAGATTTCACACTGGCTGAGGATTACTTTCAAAAGTATTTAATTGAGACAGTGATTGATGGGAATCGACACAGGTTTGCTGCTGCTGCTGCATTGTCGAGATAATAGGCGGGCGAAACATTAACGTGAAAAATGACAATAACGTATAACTTTAATTCTAGACTTTTTAATTTTGACCAATTCGGTGATAAATAGTTTCTTCCAATATACAATGGGATTACAGTTCTGTGAATAATTATCTTAATGTCTTCTCATCTATATCTAGTAAATTCCCTGTACTATTAAAAAATTATAAGATTTTTCCTCAAAATATGACCATATGACCATAAATATTATCTTAATATGACCTAAACTAGGAAAATGGCCTAACTATGCATTTATACGCATTATAAAATACATTTAAATACAATCAAAAATGTTCAATCAGTGTTTAATTCAGCATTACAGCTCAAAAAGGAGGTAGGAAAAAAATATGATTTGTTCTAAAGATCCGGACCTAGGCGGTGGGCGTCCACGCTTCATTACAGAACGTGTGGGTCGGAAACATGCCCGCTCTGTAAAGCAGGATAGGGAGCGGTCTGTGGCTAATCTGACGGTAGAGTACAATGATGATGCAGGCACATTTGTCTCGGTGCATACCGTTCAGCCCACATTGTTTAATATGTGGCTTCACAGCATACGACCCCTGCATGTTACCATATTGGCCTAAGAACATCATCAATTATGATTGCAGTGGACACGAGATCATCAAAATTTGATCGTGGATGAACAGGAAAGTAAAGGAATATGGTTATAACACTTTGGTCAGATAATTGCATGAATATAGTGGTGTAGTAGGAGACCCACATTTAGGGTACCAGATACATGAGTTCAAGAGGGTGTTAAGGAGTGCTACTAAATTTGTCTCTGGAAATTATCTCAGAACGCAATCAGTAACTGCTATGATAAAAGAGCTGGAATGGGATTTATTGGAAGACAGGAGGAGGGTGAAGAGAGTCATGGGAGTGTAAAAGGTGATGAGGCGTGGAAAGCTATTGGTGAAAGAATTAGGCATGGAAGGGAAAAGCTGTCCATGACCACAAGCTAGCTCTTGATTTCAGGCACAAGGGTGTGAAAACATTTTCTTACGTAGGTAAGAGGTTCGGGGATTGGAATAACTTACCAAGAGAAATGATGACTAATTCACTAAAAACGTTGAAATAATTTAAAGTTGAAATTTTTAGAGGGCAAAATAAGGTGGCTACAGGAAAGGGGAAAAGAGGGTATGTAGGGAAATTGCCACCGGAGCATGCGTTCCGTAGCAATTGAATATATATATCACTTAGTCGGATGAATCTTGTTACACCAGGTTGATGGTCGTTTCCGGGTACACTGTCTTCCAGGAGAACGGCTGCTCGAAACATGCGCTGCGCCACGGACGCAAGTTTAGTGTGGATAGTATATACTATGACAGACATTCGCCTGGACTTCCGCGGGACCTGTAGTAGTGATCGGAGGCAGCATGACTACTGCGGATCACCTGCATCCCTTTATTCTTCACGACTTCCACGTGGGCGATGGTATCTTCGAGAAGGATGATTGTCCAAGTCACAAAGTCAGCCACCCAATTCACCTGATCTCAACCCATCAGAACAGCTTCGTGCCATCAAACCACCGGCCAATAATTTAATGGCGTTGAGTGACATGTGCATAGATATCGGATGCCAGGTACCTCCGAGAACCTACCAAGATCCTGTGGAATCCTTGCTACGCCGAATCTCTGTATTGCTATATTACGTTCTAAATGAGGAAAAACAGGTTATTAAATAGGTGGTCATAACATTTTGGTTTATCAGTGTCTGGTATATGTTCTACAAGTAAAGCGCTTTTTTTTTTGTCTGTTCTCTTCCTAAGCTGTCAGAATTGAATGGTAATTTATCCTGTATTTCGGAGATAGCAGAAAATGCATACTTCAAAATTGATAGTCATGAAGATTACGGCTTACTATTTATAATGGCTTAATTAACAGTTTCAGTAAAAACGAGACAAATACTTACACGGTCACAACCGGCTTAGGCGTAGGCTTTACATAGTCACACCTCTGTGTGCTCCCGGGACCCAAGATATCCATGTTGGTGTTGTCAGTTCACTTACGACTGAAACAGGAGCTACAAGAAAGTACGACGTTACAAAAAAAATCTGTATAACATATAGGTACTTCAGTGTTTATATCTTTCATACATACCTGAAGAACTGAATACTGGTATTCACATCCGAAGACCTAATTCGTTCCGTTTATTATTCTATTTACATGTTCTTACTTGAAATTTTGACGGTCATTTTGGTATGGACTACCACCGTCACATATTGAATTTCTCTTGAAACATTCTTTCTACCAAGACGTGACGGCGGGTGCCGAAATAATCATGTCCGTGAGGAGCTATTACATAACCATAGCTACCACAACGGAAGTATAACAATGGAAATGTTTCATAATACTGTCTACATGAAGAGCGCTTCAATACGCTACCCTAAAACCGAGTTAAATTTATAATTTCGCCAGTACCAAAAACCAAAATCCATACTACTGTTATGGAAATATCTTAAAATCTGAATGCAGTATCATTCAATCCTAAAAAAATTTCAGGTTACTTTTACACAAGTTATCGTTTCCAGTATCATTCAGCAATTGCCATGGGTGCAAGTGACCTACAGTTTAACGTGGAAGCTATCTGGCGTACTTCACATTACACAGCAAGCTATACCAAAGGTCGGGTTAAGGGCCTGTGAAAATCCCCGCCGAGACAGGGATTCGAACCGGGGCCCTTTCGATAGCCAGGCAGACAGCTTAACCACTGAGCCACAATCCTGATAGTTTAATTTAATTCAACACTGTTCTTAGTAAGGTGAAAGTTTTGTTCAAAATGAAAGTTTTGAGAGTGTTAAACGCAACACGTTTAATTAATAGGCATACTTAATTATTTATGATACCATCAACAGCAGACAACAGAGACCTAGCAGCAGGTACTGGTTGGGGATTTAAATACAGCCTTCAATAGCTGAGGCGACACATTCGTTCATAGAACATACATGCAGACGTAGATAGACAGGTTGGATATTCGAGGTTAATTGTACATCCAAGCAGCTGAAACTAAATTGTTCTTGGACTTTTGGGACTATCGCAGACCGAATAAAATCAGTTCTCAATAAACCCATTTCATTTAGGGTTCTCTTAACTTGAAAGTCGGGAGCCCGGTGGCCGAGCGGGACATGACCAAGATTCAATGAGACGACAGAGTTTATGGTACAGTTCGGGATCAGAATAATTTTTTGTTTTTGTTTCTGGCTTTTCTCCTCTTAGACGTCGAGGTCCTTGGAGATGCGAAGGAATTCGGCCACGATTTGGAGAAAAAATGAAAAATTAAAATCTGGTTGGCTGAACGGAGACTCGAACCCGAGTCCTCCCGAATCCGAGGCCCTTGGTGATCGGCATTAGATATTTATGGTAGGATCATCACGGTGCGGCATATCTTAGCCACCAGGCCACCACAGTGGTGTTCATTTAGGGATTATGTTAATGGCGATTTTATGAGGCATTAAGGGACCACGGTATGTGTCTATAACAATTAATAGTGTTAGTTAGTAATATACCCATAGATAAAAAATTAGGCCCATGTAAGGTAGTGGTCCGCAGAATTATTTTTGACATTTTAGTGATCCTCGGATTGAAAAAGGTTAATAAACGGCGGCATAGAACATGCTAAGAGGATTATACACTGTCAGAGTCGGGACGATGGTTCCCAGCTCTGGGTGAGAAGCCTTAACGTTGAACGTTGTCACTCTCTTATGGTCTACGGACTTGTTTACTGCAAAACGCTTGGGAAAGGGCACTCCAATCGGCTAGCTTACTTTCGAATATCTTTAAAATATACCATATTGCTACAGAAAGACCGAAATTTAATGATGACAAAAAATTAATTGTAAGATAACTGCTTTACTATACCTTTTACAGCGAGAGCGACGAGCGAGTCTGGGGGATGTGGGTGATTATCTGACCCCAGTTAACCCCGGCTATAGACACTTTGGAGGAACTTAGTTCCTTAGCTATGATACAAGGGTAGCTTATAAGAATTAATAGCTTTCA